>JAJOZX010000151.1:1132500-1325000 GCA_023014485.1 Bathynomus jamesi
TTAAGGTCCCAGGGTAGAAAGTTTGGTCGACCAATTGCGAAACTTGGCCACTACTCTGTCGTTGTTTTGGGCGTACATTTTACCGGTTTGGTTAATTTTGGTTTATTGTTCGTAGGCGAAGGTTGCAGACTTCAGTGCGCCAGTTACTTGGGCGGAAAATTTGGTATTCCATACTGGTGGTTGGTCAGTACCGCCAGTGGCGGTTCCTCATATGGGCAATATGGGCAGCCGCACAGGGCGGCATTTGTGGAGGGGCGGCATGAGCGCCTGCAAAAAAAATAAAAATAAAAATAAGAATAAATAAATAAAGAAATAAATAAAAATAAAAAAATAAAAATAATAAAAGATCAATAAATATATTTTTATTAATAAAAAACCATCTATTGCATTTTCCATAAACCTTCCCATAAAAGACCTAAACAATGCAAAATGCTTCCAGATTAATATTATTGGGAATAAAGGCCCATACTTTAACATATGTAATGTTATTTTTCTGGGTTTGGTTAAATAGTGAATGTATATTATTTATTACAGAACGAATCTTCATACTAAGCCACTAAGGTCTGTCAAATAACCGCAAATGGATAAAGAGGTCAAAGCTATCAGGTGCTCAGTTTAGAAAAAGAGGAAAGAAGAAGAGGAGAAACGAGCAAAAGATAAAGGTATAGAGCTATGTCATCTACTCTTCACTGCTATATTGCACTGCTATTTTGTGATATAGCTTTCTGAGTCATTTGAAGTGTACTATTATGTATATAATTAGCCATTAACCAAGGAGGTTGTATTATCATTTGTTTCCTATTCTAAAAGTTTAATAAATTGTGCTTAATAACATGTTAAATTAATTGTACTAGCCTATTCATGCATTGGTCTGTTATGTTCTATTTTACTATTTGCAGGGGCACTTTTGAAATATTTTGGAACACCCTCTGCCACTAGCCAGGATGAGAAGCCGTCTACTTCTGCCATTATTGAGGCTGAGGAGCCATCTACCTCCTCAGCCTCACATATGTCTCCACAAATGCAGTCTGATCCTGAGGATGAAGACCCATTTGCTTCTACTTCTCCCCGGCAGGACTCTTCAGGTGAGTTTGTGTGCACATATGTCTGTGAGTGTGTGCGTGTGTGTGTATGTGTATGTGTGTGCATCCCTGCAAAGCATTTTGCAAACAGTTATAAATTATAATGTTATTATCACTGGGTCTGGGTTACTGGGTATGTGTGGTGTTTCACCACCATAATTCCATAACCACCACCACCATAACAAAGTGCTGTGAATAATGTGTTATCTAACTTAGGTGTGTATACTAATGAGTAATGCTCTTGTTCTTTCTATTAGAAAGGCCTGGAGCAGAATCGCCTCCTGAGGATGAGTCTCTGTCCACCGACCCTGCTAACTGGCCTTCAGTTCTGACTGAGAGAATTCGGACACAACTGGTTTCCAGGGGACCAAGTCAAGTACCATCTGACTTTGTATTCCCTAGAAACGACAGTGACGGAAGAAGTTTCCACCATCAATACTTCAGGAAGTCATTGGTTAGTGGGGAAAATATAACCAGAAGTTGGTTGGTCTATTCCTTAAAAAACAACAGCCTTTTCTGTTTCTGTTGTACATTATTTTCCAAGAGGAAAATAAATTTAACAAGTTTGGGACTCTCGGACTGGAAGCATGCAAGCTCATTGCTCACATCACATGACAACAGTTCAGAACACCTAAATTCTATGAAAATCTGGAAAGAACTGGCAGTGAGGATGAGAAAGGGGAGACCATTGACAAGCAGGAGATGGCACTTCTGGAGGCTGAGAAGTTGAGATGGAGAGCGGTGCTGACACGTCTCACTGCTATTGTGCATTCTCTGGCAGTTAGGAATTTGGCACTAAGGGGACATACAGAAAAATTGTTCTCACCATCAAATGGCAATTTTCTGAAAGAAGTTGAACTGATGGCACAATTTGATCCTATAATGCAAGAGCACATTAACCGTGTCCAAAAAGGGACCTCCAGTCACACCAGCTACCTCGGCCACCACATACAAAACGAACTCATTGATTTGTCGAGCAGCAAGACCATTTCAGCAATGGTGAGCGACATCAAACAATCAAAGTTTTTTTCAATAATTCTACAGGGTGGGCGGAAAGTAGCTCCCTATTTTGGATTGGTAAAAAAATACGTATATTATTCATTTATTTCAGAAAAAATAATATGAAAAGGTAGGCATATATGGTAGGTTTTCTCTAAAATTCAATGTGGGCTCCAACTCTTTCCACCAGCTTCTGGAGCCGCCCAGGAATGGCGTCCACTGACTTTAGCAGGAACTCCGGCGGGATGGAGGACATGACTTCCCGAATTCGGTCCTCCAGTTCTTCCAATGTCCTCGGTTTGGTGCGGTAGGTAGACTTCTTCCTTTACCCACCCCCAAAGAAAGAAGTCGCACGGTTACCGCTGAAAAACGGCAAAATCGGTTCAGTGTAACGGTGTGGTGTGGTATGACCTCAGATCAGGTTGTGGGCCCGTTTCTTCTGCGCAACACCATGAATGCTGAGCGGTACCTTGCTATGTTGCGAAACGAGGTCTGGCCGGTTGTCAGCACATGGGAGAACATCGACGATCTGATATTTATGCAAGATGGCGCCCCTCCGCACTTCGCTCTTGTTGTCCGTGAGTGGCTGGATGCCCACTTCCCTGGGCGTTGGATGGGTCGTCGTGGTCCACATCAATGGCCAGCCAGGAGCCCCGACTTGACACCGTGCGACTTCTTTCTTTGGGGGTGGGTAAAGGAAGAAGTCTACCGCACCAAACCGAGGACATTGGAAGAACTGGAGGACCGAATTCGGGAAGTCATGTCCTCCATCCCGCCGGAGTTCCTGCTAAAGTCAGTAGACGCCATTCCTGGGCGGCTCCAGAAGCTGGTGGAAAGAGTTGGAGCCCACATTGAATTTTAGAGAAAACCTACCATGTATGCCTACCTTTTCATATTATTTCTTCTGAAATAAATGGATAATATACGTATTTTTTTACCAATCCAAAATAGGGAGCTACTTTCCGCCCACCCTGTAGATTGCACTCCAGATATCAGCCACACTGAACAGTTGTCAGTTGTGATTCGGGTTGTGTCACTGGAGGGGAAGCCCCATATAAAGGAACATTTCATGGGGTTTTTGGAGGCAGAGGAGTCCACTGGTCAACATTTGGCATCTCTGATTCTGAAGAGACTGGAGGAGCTAAAAGTTCCTTTCATGGACTGTAGAGGACAATCATACGACAACGGGGCCAACATGAGGGGAAAAAACAAGGGTGTTCAATCCAGGCTCCTAGAAATTAATCCCAGAGCTCTGTTTGTTCCATGTGGGCTCATTCTCTGAATTTGCTTGTGGCCGATGCTGCTAAGGGCTCTATTGATGCCACAAGTTACTTTGGCATCTTGCAGAAGCTTTACAACTTGTTTTCAGCCTCCACACAACGATGGGCCATTTTGAAAAAACATGTGAACATCACATTGAAGATGTGGTCTGATACAAGGTGGGAAAGCAAGATCAAGAGTGTGGAGCCCCTGAGATATCAGGCAGCTGCAGTGAGAGATGCACTGATCGAGGTGAGGGACCACACCAAAGACTCTGTAATAAAGGTCGAGGCTCAATCTCTGTCAGAGGAGGTTGGGTCATACCGCTTCGCCATTTGTTCAGTGGTGTGGCATGACCTGTTGTGCCAAATTCAGCATGTGAGCAAGCAAGCAGATGCAGTCTCCTAGCATGCACGTTGATGTTGCAGTAAATCTCCTAAAAAAAAACAGAGAGAGGTCTCCGCAATTACAGGGCAACAGGTTTTGTGGCTGCACAAATGGCAGCCACAGATATCTGTGAACAAATGAATGTGGAGGCTGTGTTAAAAAAAAAACGGCTGAGGTCCACAAAGCGGCACTTCTCCTATGAAGCATCTGATGAGCCCTTGATTGATGCTTTGAAGAAGCTGGAGGTGACATTTTTCAATGCAGTGGTTGATGCTGCAACATCAGCCATTCAGGAAAGATTTTCCACGTTGGAAATTGTGGGAGAGAAGTTTGGAGTGCTGACACATTTCCAAAATCTCACATTTGAGGAGCTGACAGAACAATGTGTGAACCTTAGTACTACACTACACTTTAAGGGACAATCTGACTTGGATGGCAGAGAGCTTGCACAGGAGCTGAAGAACTTGCCTGACTTGCCATCAAAGACCATATCCTTGCTTGAACTGCTGACATTTATCCATGAAAGGGAGCTCTCTGAAATATATCCAAATTTGTGGACTGCTCTCAGAATTGGTCTTACTCTTCCAGTCACTGTTGCTGAAGCAGAGAGGAGCTTTTCAAAGCTGAAGCTCATCAAATCCTACCTGAGGTCAACTATGTCACAGGAACGCCTTACCGGTCTGGCCATCATCAGTATAAATCATACAATTGCTGAGCAGATTTCATATGATGATTTAATTCATGACTTTGCATCAAGGAAGGTAAGAAGAGTCAGGCTTTAGATGGCAGTTGTGCTGTGGTGCAATTTATTTTTTTTCTTTTTCAAAGTGTAGCATAATAATTACCCTCTCTTAAGTGTCTTATTCTATTTATGTGATAGAGCATTTGTACAATTTAGAAATTTGATTCTCTAGTTTATTTATGGCAGTTGTGCAATTTAATTTGTATTTTTCCTGTTCATAGTATCATAATTACATTCTCTTAAGCGAGTTATTCTATTTACGTGATGAAGGATTTGTAAAATTCAGAAATTTGAGTCTTTCTTTTGGTTCTGAAGTTCCAACAATTAGTCCAATAAAAAGTTATTTTGTGAAAGAGTTATGCCTGTCCTTTATTTTGGGGGGATTCGAATGTGTGTGTGTTGGCGAACAGGGGGGGAGGGGGGCGCTGAAGGTGAGGTTCGCCCAGGGCGTCATGTAAGCTAGGACCGCCACTGAGTACCGCAACCAAGCAATTCAGTTTATTTGAAAAAAAGCAAAATTTGAGTTTGATCAGTTTGGTTAAGTATTTTTGCCAATTCAGCTTATTTGGTATTGAGCCAATTGTTGTTTGCATTGAAGATGAGTGCAGCTGAATTGAACAAGTTTAAAAAAAGGAGAAACGCCTACAAAGGTCTAATTACAAAGGTTATTGCCACTATAGATTCTGCCATAGAGCAAGAGGATTTAAGCTTAGTGACTGCGCAGCTTTCCATATTAGAAACTAAAAAGGTTGCTCTAAGCGAAGTAAATGTTAAAATTGAGGCTCTTATAGAAGAGGATAAAATAGAAAATAACATAATTTACTTTGAAGAGATTATTGATGACATAATTAAAGTATGCCATAGAGCAAAAGAGTTTAGCAGCTCAGTACAGTTAGAGACCAGGTCTAATAATGAGAGACAACCCTCAACAAATGGTGTTTGTGAAGTTAAGGTTAACAGATCTGCAGTTCAATTACCGAGACTTGTACTCAAAACATTTTCTGGGAGTATTCAGGAATGGCAAGGATGGGCAGGCAGTTTTCAATCAGCAGCTCATTCTAGTCAAGTGTTAAGTGCGGTGGAGAAGTTTAATTATTTGCAGTCCCTCTTGGAAGGGGAGGCAGCAAAGACGATAGCAGGATTAGCATTAACAGAGGCTAATTATAATGTGGCTTGGGATATATTAAAGAAACGGTTTGGTAAGCCAGAGATCTTAATTAAAAGCCACCTCCGTGAACTTTTAGCTATACCTCCTGTTAATAATCCCAATAGTGTCAAGGAGTTACGGCAGTTATATGATGAATTTAAAGTTAGAACTAGGTCCCTGGACAACTTGGGTGTAGGAATGGAAAAGTATGGTATAATGTTGGTTACTATACTGGAGTCTAAATTGCCTAGCTCAATTTTGCTTGAATTAAGTAGAGGACACTCTACAGAACATGTGTACATCCCCCTTCAGCAGATGTAAGTCTTTTAGGCACAGAATTAGCAAGACGAGACAGAATTGAGTTTGCACAGTGGGATGTTAAACAAGGGGACAAAGGCAGGTACAGTGTCAGCTCTCCATGCATCCTCTGAGAATAAATTAAAGGGAATCAAGGAATGCATATTTTGCGAAGCCAACCACAAGTCATATAAATGTGAGGTGGCTGAGGCTTTACCTGTTGAGGAGAGAAAGGACAGGGTAACTAAGTCCACAGCATGTTTTAAATGTTTTTTGAAAGGTCACAGAGCAAGGTTTTGTAAGTTTAAAATTTTGTGCAAAAAATGCCATGGCCGGCATCAGCCATTATTGTGTGAAAACACTCCTAGTCAGGGGCGTACCTAAAGTATTTGGCACCCGGGGCGGATCCTTCCTTTGGCACCCCCATAAATAATTTTAAAATTTAAACACACAGAAAAATATATTATGTTTGCAAGTAGATTTTTAAACAGTACAGTACTGTCATAAGCAAATTGGAAATAAGAAAAATGCAGGACATTAAAAATTCAGTGAACAGGTAATACTGCATTTTATTTTATACAAAAAACAGGAAATCCAGTCTCAACACTCAGCGTATTCTTCAAAGGTAAATAGAGAGGATTCACAGTCTCTGCTTTCAAGCCTTAATTTCTGCAAATTGATCAATGACCTCATCAAAATTCACCTTATTTGCATATTCATGTTCAATTGAAAGTAAAGCCAGATTTGTCAAAAAGAATCTCAAACACAGTGACAAGCTTGGCAAAGATTCACAAAAATCCCATTTCACAATAAACTCCAGAAACTGCAATGCTGTCCATTTCTTTGCCTCTTCAACGCTGATTTCATTGCGCTGATCTTCAAGAAACAGTTTTAGAGCTTGGAGCTTCACAATGCACTTTTCAAGGCTGATTCCAACTGTTTGCAAATACTTTTGTGTGAGATTAATTTCTTCCAGGACTTCACACCAGAAAGAAAGGTAACTCAAAAAAAAGAAATCACATACAGCAGAGAGCAAAATTTGAGCTGATCCTCTTGTGTCCACATTTTCTTTGGGATCGCACAGTACTTCAAGGGTTGAGGTCAGCTTTTCAAAATTTGCCTTCACTGGTTTCACAGCATCATAATGAGCACTCCATCTTGTCTGGGGAAGTCTTTTGACTGTCATGCCTACATTCTCCATCAGCATTTCCCATCGATGAGTTGAGACTGAAAAGAAGGAATAGACTCTCTCCAAGGTTCAAAAAAAAGTCACACATGAAGAAACGCTTCCAAATGAGTGCATTCCGCAAAGGTTCAGAGAATGATTTGCACAAGGCACAAACAAAGCCTTGGGATTAATTTCTCTGATCTTTGACTGAACACCACCATGAATCCCAGCCATAGTTGCAGCGTTGTCATATCCTTGACCACGGCACAGGTTTATGTCCAGTCCATCTCTCTCCAGATGTCTCAGGATATCCCCTGTGAGCTCAGCAGCAGTCTTTCTGGCAATAGGGAAGAAGCCCAAGAATGATTCCTTTACTTCAACTTTGTCACATTCAATATGGAGGTATCTGATCACTTCACACATCTGATCAGTGTGGGACACATCAGGAGTGCTGTCAAAAAGAATCTCAAAATACTTTGCTTTCTTGATATCAGCCACTATTTTCTCTTTGACGTAATTCCCCAAAAGGCAAATGAACTCATTCTGAATCTTTGGAGATAAATACGAAGCCACTCTCCTCCCAGATGGAATAGAATGCTTAATCCTTACAAAATGTTCTTTCAAAACTGGGTCATAACTTGACAGCAACTCTACCAATTCCATGAAGTTTCCTTTGTTTGCTGATGACATGTCCTTTTTGTGACCACGAAAAGGAAGATTCTGGTGAGCCAGAAACAAGGTTACGTCCAAGAGGCGATGTAAAATATCCCTCCATTTCTTTCTCTCCTTGTCCATTGTTGCTTGATGAACTTGATCAATGGTTTTTTGAAGCTTCAACCCTGCTCCCAAGGTCTTCCATTTCTCCAGGCATGAGAAATGCTGCTCAGAAGCCTCATGGTCAGACACCTTTGGGTTTAGCTTCCACCATCCTTGAAACTCAGTGACAAAGCTGGATGTTCCAATTCCTTTGTCATCAAGAGCAAACAGTCTGCAGCAAAAACAAAACAAACTTTCTTTTGATAGAGAGTAAATCATCATGTTCTCAAAACTTTCTCGCCATTTGGCAGAGCCTTAAGAACCATGCAGTGGTCAGCTGTCGACTCTTCCCTTTGGATTTCTCTCCTTGTCTTTGAACTGCATTGAAAGGTCCATCCCTATTTTGGAAGGGTTCACTTCCCCTCTTAATAAAATCAACTCTCAAGTCATTTGGAACCGGGATTGGCCAAGCAGCGACATCAGAATAAATTGAAAATCTATCCGTCTCCTCTTCTTCATCAGAGTCTTCCTCCTGTTGGTGTAAAGTGACCATATTTTTAGTATATATATATATATATATATATATATATATATATATATATATAAGCAAACAACCACAAGGAAAAGGAAACACAAAGTCCTCCTTGATAATGTGAATATATCACGAAAGCGCTCGGACTTTGTGTTTCCTTTTCCTTGTGGTTGTTTGCTTATTAATAAGGTCACGTGTTATTTTGTGATTCTAGTATATATATATATATATATATATATATATATATATATATATATATATATATATATTATATATATACAGGGTGGGCGGAAAGTAGCTCCCTAATTTAAATTAGATTTAAATTATGTATAAATTGTGATTGTATTGTTATATTGTTATGGTTTGTTCTCTAAAGTGGTACAATTGTAACGTTTATTTTTTTTTTTCATTTCAGATTGAAGGGTAACATGGCTGAGCGTTTAACACTGCAGGAGCGTGCCCAGTTGGCGGCACGGTACGAAGTTTGGCAATCTGTCGTTCGAGTTCAAAGATGGTGGCGGGCCATTCACGGACCACGTGCCCAAGTGGACCCGAAAACAATCAAGAACTGCCACTCGAAGCTCATGACCACGGGGTCTGTGGCAGATGTTCGAAGATGTGGTCGCCCTTCGACATCCAGGGCCCAGGAGACGGTGCAGGCAGTTCAGGAAATGTTCGCACGGAGTCCACGAAAGTCAACTCGCCAGGCAGCTCGGGAAAGTGGACTCTCCCGCTACTCAGTGCGAACTGTGCTGAAGAAGGAGCTGAACTGGCGTGCGTGGAAGCCGCATTACTGCCAATCTCTCTCGGACGAGGACTGCGACATTCGCATGGAATTCGGGGAAATCATGCTGGCTTGGCATGAAGACTGGCCCCATCTCTTCCGCAACATCCTCTGGAGCGACGAGGCGGTGTTCCACGTCGGAGGCTTTGTCAACCGCCACAATTGCCACTACTGGGCAGGAGAGGATCCCATGGTTACCGCTGAAAAACGGCAGAATCGGTTCAGTGTAACGGTGTGGTGTGGTATGACCTCAGATCAGGTTGTGGGCCCGTTCCTTCTGCGCAACACCATGAATGCTGAGCGGTACCTTGCTATGTTACGAAACGAGGTCTGGCCGGTTGTCAGCACATGGGAGAACATCGACGATCTGATATTTATGCAAGATGGCGCCCCTCCGCACTTCGCTCTTGTTGTCCGTGAGTGGCTGGATGCGCACTTCCCTGGGCGTTGGATGGGTCGTCGTGGTCCACATCAATGGCCAGCCAGGAGCCCCGACTTGACACCGTGCGACTTCTTTCTTTGGGGGTGGGTAAAGGAAGAAGTCTACCGCACCAAACCGAGGACATTGAAGAACTGGAGGACCGAATTCGGGAAATCATGTCCTCCATCCCGCCGGAGTTCCTGCTAAAGTCAGTGGACGCCATTCCTGGGCGGCTCCAGAAGCTGGTGTAAAGAGTTGGAGCCCACATTGAATTTTAGAGAAAACCTACCATGTATGCCTACCTTTTCATATTATTTCTTCTGAAATAAATGGATAATATACGTATTTTTTTACCAATCCAAAATAGGGAGCTACTTTCCGCCCACCCTGTATATATATATATATGGAACATAATTATTACTTCGCTGCTTGTATTTTTCTCTTGGGTATATAATTATGGCAAAAATTAATTCAACTGAGACTGGCTTCTATCTATGACTTACCAATACACAATATTATCGTACTTGCTTTTCAATTCCTGTACTTTTCAGTAGATGAAATCTTCTGAAGTAACTCCGGTGTTGATTTCAACATAGTGTAGAACTCCATACAGGTTTGATTGAAGTTTATTTTAGTTAAAAGTAAAGCTTTTAGAGTTGAGACTTTCAGTTGTGCTTTCTCAGATGTCCACGTCTTATTCATTTGAGAGAAAGCACGTTCAGTCGAAGCATTAGTTCCTGGAAGACCGTATGAGCTGAACTAATGCTGACATTCGTTGATGATTGACATATCTGGCCTTGAAATGAGTGAATACAGAATACTTCCACCCAGCGCTGGTCTGTTGATAATTTAGATGCATTCCACTCTGCTACTTTCTCATCACTAATGTACTTTGCAAAACACGTGAACTCATCAAATAATTCAGTGTCAAATTTGGGGTAAAATAGTTGTTTTTCAGCAGCAAAATCCATTGTTTTCTCAACAACTGACCACTTTGGAACTTGTTTTAATAAAGCCCACTGCATACACTCAACGTTTGGCAAGTGACCCGACCACTGATCCAAGTACTTAACACGTGTATCATAAAACTCAACTAATATTTTCTTTACAGATAAGGAATCATTAGAATCAATCAACCCATCTTGTTCAAGTTTGTTTACAAGACTCCTGACTGAGAGTGGCACAAACACATTATCTTTCTTTGATTGCAAATTATCCTTCAGATCAGAAATTGCACTCATCACTTCCACAATTGATATATGTTCACCCTCAATCTTTAAAACCACTTGGTGAAAGGTGGCTGCTTGACAGTGCACAAAGTTGAGCCAGATCTCTGATTGTGGGTTTTCAAAAAAGTTTTTCAGTATCACTGGACACTTGCTTTGGCTCAGAAAGTACGATCTTAGACCAGGAAACAACTTGAGTATTCTTTCAACTGCAGGCATTAATGCCAACCACTTTGTTTTACTATATCCCAGTAACTGTTTATATTTTATGTCCACAAAATCACAAAACTCTTTCAGCTCTTCTACTCGAACAGTATAGATGTAGAAATATGAATATATTTTTACAACCACTGTTTCCACATCAATTGGCAGACAGTTACTGGCAGACTGAACAGCATTATGTACAATATGTGCAAAACAACCAATTCCAATTAGTTCTCTACCAATGTAGTCATTTAGCTTCCTGAAAATATTATTCAGTCCTTTTCTTGCAGCACCACCAAAATTACAGTTAGTGTTATCACCACAGAAAGCGACTAATTTTCTGCCCAGGTCATGCTCTTCAATAATATCAGTTAAATATTTCACCACAATATCTAAGGTTTCTCCAGGCTGAGATTTAAAGTCAATAAGCTTCACTTGAGCACCTTCATATGGCTGAAAGAAGCGAATTAAAACAGGAAACAGCTTGATGTTTCCATGGTTACTTGCATCAGTTAGCAATGTTATGCAATGAGCATCCTTTAATTGTTTTTTAATTCTGTTTCAGCATATGGTGCAAATACATTTGGAACAATCGCTTCGCACTTTGTTCTGGCACATGAAAATTTTGGTTCAAAGCATGTTTTCAAAATTTTTGTTGCACAGTCAGTTGATCTGAAGCTTTAATTTTCCCTGACTGTATGGTAAGACCACAAACCCTCAGCAGCAGCTACTTCTAAATCCTTATTACTAGGCGTCACACTTTTAAAATAATCACTCATAATCTTACTAGATGAAGCACCGATATCAACCGATTTGTGTCTGTTTGAGCCAAGATGCTTAGTAATATCATTACTCCCACAATGTCCATTGCTGAAGTCACTTCTACATTTCTCACACCGTACATCACTTTCTGTTGTTGTTTTTGTAATAAATGGATATTTAGACTGCAGATGTGCATTAAATGTACACTTCCTTTTAGTTTTAGACATTTTGTGTTGTCAAACTAGGCCTACGACCTTACGTACGATACAATTAATAACTCTCCTTATCCTTCAAACGAAACAGTTTAACCGAGCTGCAAAAGAAAAAAAGAGGATGCAGGGATAAAAATTAATTAAGGTTATTAATTAAGCAAACATAAAAACATAAAAGCGTTACACTACAACACAACTTTACACAGAGGCCGCTAATGAAACACTGAAACGCTAGTCGGGAATCACGACACTGCCGCACGGCGACATGTATCGTACCAGTTCAGTTTGCAAGTTAGTATTTAGATTTGGAATTCGGAATGTGGCATAATTCTATTAATTCATAAAGGACATCTAATGTCTAATGTAACAGTAACTTTAATAAAGCGGGACATTTATGAAAATTTGCTCCAAATGCGGGACATTTTCGAGACATTTTGAAAAGAGGGACACATGTCATAAATTCGGGACTGTCCCGCCCAAAATCGGGACTCTGGTCACCTTGTGTTGGTGTGGACTTCTGCTGGCGTCTCCTTCCTCTTCATCAGTTTCACTGCTTTTAGAAGATGAATTGCCATCCTCCAATCCTTGCTCTCTCTCATTTGAATCCTCTTGTGAAGATGCTTCTTGTATTTGCCCTTCAGATTCAACAGGATGAATATCTTCAGGACTTTCTCCTATTGCACTTGATGTTGAAGGCGTCACATACTTCAAAATTGATCCGGACATTGCCTGAGCCACCTCTTCTCTTGCCTTCTTCATTTTTCTTTGTTGGAATCCACTGGGTCGATTTCGCTTCATAGTGGATGTTTTCTGCAAAATTTTAAAATCAAAAGGTATAAAGCGTGAACATGTATAACAAGCATGAACTATTATGACTTGAAATACATTAACTGAACAAATTGTCTGTGATTATTATTATTTGGGGGGGGGGGGGGGGTGTTTAAGTGCAAACACGACTTCCAAAAAAGCAGAAAACTATGAGCATTACTCACAAATAACTAGACCACTGACAAAATGAAAATTAACAGTATGCATTTATCGGGTATTATAACATCACGACGATGCATTTATAAACACTTAAACATCACTATGATACCACATTGTCAAAAATTACTGGACACTGGTATAAGTACCATGATATTGTTATAAACACCAGCACTTTATGCTTTATCATAATTATTTAATGAAACATACCTCATGTACGTGGAGTCACCTTTCAAATTTCAATGTAATTTTTATCAAATATTTAATTTTTCGTTTGTAAATTTTGTATTGCCAATAAAAATCAAAATTTATTTTATAGTGGAAATTAACATTAAGCTGTTGTAATAGTTTGAACATCTTTAAATTTTCTTTCTTACTTTGGCGAATTTTTCATTTGGTTTGAAAACTTGTACTGGTATTTCAACTCTCCCGATGGCACCCCCCTCCTGGCTGTCACCGGGGCGACCAGCCCCCCTCGCACCCCCCTTAGTACGCCACTACTCCTAGTAGGCCTACCCCAGAAGTAGAGACATCAGTGGCACATGCCACTGCTATGAAAGGGAGTAAAAGTAAAGGGGGATTATTGCAAACAGCTGCAGCATTATTAATTGGGAATGATGGAGAAGCTACTGTAAGAGTGTTGTTTGATAGTGGTAGCCAGTGTAGCTTTATTAAGACAGGAATTTGCAGAAAATTGAAGTTTAAAGAACTTAAGAGGGAAAACTTAAGAATTTCTGGGTTTGGGGGTTCCGTTCAAAACCGAACCAAAGTTATGAAGGTAGAAGTTCTGGTTAAGGGGTTGTTACCATAAGGTCCCACTATCAAGGTCCAAGCTGTAAAGATTGAGGAACTTTGTGCTCCAGTCACTGCTTGTTTAGATATGGCATGTGTCCAAGAATTGCAAGTTAAAGGAATTAATTTGGGCAATAATAAGTTTGAAGGAACAGAAGATATTAGTCTTTTGTTTGGAGCTGACTATTACTGGGACTTCCTCACTGGCAAAGGTGGGCACCCGGGCCTCAAAAAGGACCGACGGTCCCGGTCCTTGCCTCAAACTGGACCGACGGTCCCGGTCACGGTCCTTTCTGAAGATAGGACCTAGGAACGACTCGGTCCTCGGTCCTTATATATAATATAAGTGAAAAATTTGATTAAAATGAAAAATGAAACTAAAGACACCGGAAATCTTTAATTTTATTAACGTAAATTATAATTAATACAATACATAAATGATGAAAAAAAGTTATTAAGTTAAATGCTTGAGTTTCCCTTCAAGAAGACTAGCATTTCAAAATGGCTGTCACTGAGCCCTGACCTTTTCGGCTTGAGCACTGGTCGAACTGGTTCTGGACGTGAGGGTGGCGCCTGGAGACATGTCGCTTGAGGTTATTTTGGCTCTTGTTGCTTGTCGAGAGGATGTTCTTGTTCGGCAGGCACAGCAAGCACTTGTACTCCAGGTTCTGCTCACCCTTGGGGCCCAGGTATTCAAAGTATTTGTCCAGGTACGGCCAGGGATTGCCGGGTTCAGTTCTTCCGCTAGGAGCTCCAGTTGCTTGACTTGAAGTTGAAGCACTAACATCAGTAGATTCTTCGTCTCCTCCAGGTGTTGAAATAAGTTTCAGTTCAGTCTCAGTCTCTTTCTGAGTCTTCTGGAGGAAACGATCCATCTTCTTTAGAACTTCAAATAATCACTAAACACACTAAAATCACTAAAAAAGACCGTCTGGAATTGCTCAAAAATGGACCGTCGCTCCTCATTTCGGTCCTCACTGAGAAAAGGACCGACTTTCTCGCTCATGGTCCTTAAAAAGGACCGAATTCCTGGAATTCGGTCCTTTTGGAACTCGGTCCTGCCCACCTTTGCTCACTGGTAATATTGTCCGCACATCTCGAGGTCCAGTAGCTATTGAAAGTAAGCTAGGCTGGATGCTACATGGTAGCTATTGCAATGAAATGGAGGTTAAAGCTCTTTTTGTTAAGATCGAGGAGAACAACCATGGTTTGGAAAGGCATTTGAAAGCCTTTTGGGAACTTGAATCCATTGGCATAAAAGACAAATAGGAGAAGCAGGCAAGTACAGTGAACAGTGATGTTTTAGAGCAATTTGAAAAAGGGATTGGGTTTAGAGATGGTTGCTATGAAATCGACCTCCCTTGGAAGGATTCTTGCAAACCCAGTTCAAACCTTCAGCTAGCTAATAGGAGGTTGGAAACTTCATTGCACAGGATAAGAAAAAATGAGCTGTTAATTGAATACAATGAGGCCATCCTAAGCTATGTAAAGGAGAGCTATGCTGAAAGGGTGCAAGGTGAGCTGGTGAGCCAAGAGGCACATTATCTGCCACACCATGCAGTGGTACGGCGAGACAAAACTACCACCAAACTGAGGGTAGTTTTTGATGGCTCAGCCAAGGACAAAGGTGGTGTGTCCTTGAATGACTGTTGGGATGCTTGGCCAAATTTAAATGCAGATTTATTTTCTTTGTTACTGAGATTCAGGTTTGGTAGAGTAGCATTGACTGCAGATGTGAAGCAAGCCTTTTTGCGGATAAAGTTAAAACCAGAGGACAGAAATGCATTAAGGTATCTGCGGGTGGATACGAAAGACTTGTTGGAAAATGAGCCTAAGGTTCAAGCATATAGAATGAAGTCAGTGATGTTTGGCCTCAGTTCTAGTCCATTTCTGTTGGCAGCTACTATGCAGTACCATTTTAAGAAATATTCTGAAGTCTATCCTAACACTATTGAACACATAAGGAAAAATTTTTATGTTGATGATTTGCTGTGTTCCGTGGATAATACAGAAATGGCTAAACAGATATTCAGGGAGGCTAGAGCTATAATGAGGGAGGCTGGCATGAAGCTTAGAAAATGGCAGACCAATCATTCTCAGTTACAACAGTTTATGAGCCAGTCCTGTGCAGTACCTGATGCAGCAGAAAGTATTGAGGATTCTGGTATTAAGGAGTTGTGGGCAATAGACACAAAGGTGCTAGGCATTGTTTGGCAGCAAGGAGAGGATTTGTTTACCTTCAATGGGAAATCTTTAGTGGAGCTGGCTGAGAATGAAACAAGGTGGACAAAACGTACAGCTCTTAGTTTGGCTTCAAAGGTCTTTGATCCTCTTGGATTCCTGGCTCCATTTGTGATAAAGTAAAAAATTTGGTTTCAGAGCCTCTGGGAAATTGGACTTGGTTTGGACCAAGAGCTACTTGATCATATGATGGTAAAGTGGAAATATTGGTTCAAAGAATTGGCACATCTTGGAGACATTGAAATCCCAAGATGGTACGTTGGACAGTTAAACAATAGTCCAGACAATTTGGAGCTGCACATCTTTTGTGATACAAGTGAGGAAGCCTATGCAACTTATATTTATATAAGACTATAAGAGGTACATTCAAAGAGGAAGTAAGTTGCAGGTTGGTTGCTGCAAAGAGCAGAGTAGCACCTTTGAAAAGTCTTTCTATTCCAAGGTTGGAATTGATGGGTGCAGTTATTGCTAGTCGGATTGCAGTTGCAGTGCAAGTCTTTGGCCCTCTATGAAATTCCAAGCTATTATTGGACAGAATCCACTATAGTTTGGCACTGGTTAAGAAGCCAGGCAAGGAAATGGAAACCATTTGTTGCCAATAGGGTGGAGGAAATTCAAGCACACACAGATCCAAAGCAATGGAAGCATTGTCCAGGCACCCAAAACCCAGCTGATTTACCAACACGAGGAATTTCAGTGAAAATCTTGCACAGTCAAGTTTGTGGTAGAATGGGCCAGAGTGGCTAAAACTTGGAAGTGAAAACTGGCCTTCTAATCAGCCTATTGTAGGAGAATGCCAGGCTGAAGAAGCATGAGTGAGTGAGGTGAGAAAATGCACTGTGAACAGTTGTCATGTTATGCAGCAGGACCCCATATTGAGGCTTGAGGACATTAGCAGTCTGAAAAGGTTGTTAAGAGTGACAGCATGGGTATATGGATTTACAAACAATATTAAGGGAGAAACAAGAAGGGAAGGAATTCTGAACAGTAAGGAGATTCAGCAAGCCAGGCAATACTGGGTGGTATATGTGCAGAAGGAAACATTTGGTGAAGAGAGGGAATTGCTTACCAGCAGTCCATTACAGGTTCTGCCAACTCATTCTGCTCTCAAGGAGTAGGAGGTAGACAAGTTTTCTGGGCTTCCAGAGGAGAAAAGACATCCAATTTTGCTACCTTCTGGGGGCCACTTTGTGGAACTTTTGATCCTGGATACTCATCATAAGTTGTTACATGCTGGAGTTAGAGAAGTGATAATAGAGATCAGACAACAGTTTTGGATTCCCAAAATTAGACAAGTAAAAAAAGTCTTGCATAAATGTGTGGTTTGTAAGCGTTGGAGCGCAAAGCCTTATTATGAAAAGGTGACTCCACTTCCAAGAGAACGGTGTGCCTATACTGCCCCATTTGATGTAGAGGGAGTAGACTTCGCAGGTCCAGTCTATGTGTATGAGCAAGGGGAGTCAAACAAAGGTTATATATGTCTTTTCACATGTGCTACCACCAGAGCAATCCATTTGGAGTTGGTAAGCAACTTAAGTAGTGATGCATTTCTTTTGGCCTTTAAAGGGTTTGTGAACAGAAGGGGTTTCCCAAATAAAATCATATCGGATAATGCAAAAACCTTCAAAAGGGCTGCAAAGGAACTCCAAGAAATTTGGTCCTTGCTAAAAGAGGAGGGATTCCAATCCTACTTTTCACACCATGGGGTACAGTGGGAGTTTATTGTTGAGGGAGCACCATGGTGGGGAGGATTTTGGGGAAGGCTAGTGAGAAGTGTAAAGTGTCCATTAAAGAAACTTTTAGCTAATGCTCATTTGAGCAAAGAAGAATTCTGCACTGTTTTGTGTGAAGTATCATAGAAGCAATGGTGAACAGTAGGCCTATCACCTTTGTTTATAACAGTATGCAGGATGCAGAGCCATTGACACCAAATCATTTTCTTTGTGGTAAACGATTAACATCAAGCCCCAGTTTGCCCGAAGACTTACAGCCTATCCAGCTCACTCAAGAAGAGTTAACCAGAAGGTTCAAGTATCTTGAAGAACTACAAGATCAGTTATGGAAGAGGTGGCAGATAGAATACTTGCCAGAACTCAATTATTACCCACCAGGCAATGTAAAGGGCTCCAATGCAAATTGTGTCAAGGTGGGAGAAGTGGTAATGATTGGGGGATGAAAGACCAAGGCAATGCTGGAAACTTGGCATAATTGAAGATTTGTTTGTTGGCAAAGACAATTTAGTTAGGTCTGCACTGGTAAAGACTTCAGGAGGAAAATTAAAGAGACCTATACAAAAACTCTATGCTTTAGAAATCAGCAAAAACACGGATAGTCAAGATGAAACATTTGAGTTACAGCCTCATGGAGAAGGCTTGGCTAAATTTGCAGAAGGTAATGACAACAATGCCTCTTCGGTAGGGTGTGTTAGAAAGTCTAGAAGAGGAAGAGCCATTGTTGTCCCAAGGCGATATGATGACTAAGCTGATTGATAGAGCATTGCATGCAGACCCGGATCTAGGGGTGGGCTATGTGGGCTGCAGCCACGGGCCCCGCATTTGAGGGGGGCCTCCAAATTTGGAGAAGTTTTCCCCAATGTCTTAAATGCATACAGAATGTACTTGTCATTGATGGTGACCAATTGTACCGGCGAACGGAGTTTTTCTAAGTTAAAGCGACTGAAATGTTGCACACGTTCAACAATGAAGCAAAAGCGATTACAGTCACTGGCAATTCTCTGTGTTGAACATGCTCTGGCCAAAGAAGTCGATTTTCGAAATATTATTAATGAATTTGCACAAAAAAAGGCTCGTCGGTTGCCAGCTCATAATCAGTAGGTAGGTGTGTATAAAATTATTAATTCAGGAAAATATAATATGTAAAATAAAGTAAAATATTTGTAAAGTAATATGTTTGTTCTGAAAACTAAATAAATAAAGTAAAGTAATATGTTTGTTCTGAAAACCTTTAATTTTCCTCGTAAACAAAGCTTATAATCATTATACAATAAAAATTGTAGCCAAGGGGGCCCCCCAAAAAAAATATTAGCCACGGGCCCCCATTCTTCTAGATCCGGGCCTGATTGCATGTATATATTAAGTTAAGGTGTATATATATCCATCTCATAATTGTAAGGTTAGTGAAAAATTCACTCAATTTAGAGCTAGCATTTTTGGACTCTTGTGGCATCACTTTTTTGGGGCACTGCGCAACGTGCGCGTCCTTCCTACTCGTTTGTTGAATGCGGCACTTACAGGGCGTGGTCTTATAGAGAGCTCTTTTACAATTCAGTTTGGTTGTTTAGATACAAGATTGTTGCATCGTGCAATGGTGCAGGTTGTTTTGTCGTTGCAAGGTTTAGAAAGACCATAAATAGTGCCCCTTTTGTTTTTTATCTTAATTTTATGCAACTGAGGCCTAAGGTAGGCCCACATCGAGTCAGCAATCCTGAGGTAGGACCTAATAGGACCTCCAAGTCCGTAAGTTTTTAGTCTAGCTTAACTTGGGCTGTAGGTTAAACTGGACGTTCACGACTCAGCTGGGATTCTGAACCCAATAAAATAAAAAAAAATATCATCTGCAAAGCAGATAGGATCCAGTTTGGGACAGGATCTAGGGTTTACAGCTTACGCCTAGCCTACTACATTCAGAACCTCAATATACGCAAGAAACTCGTTGCATTCACGTCGGATTGAATACATCAAAGAAAAAGGGGGAACTATTGTATTTTTAGCCAAAACAAAACTTAAACCTCAACCGGAACATTGAGCGTCCACTTTTCAAGGCACATAACATGTCCGTTTGATATACACAAACTCAGAATGGTCCCCCGAGAAACTTTTATGTTAAACACAGACTGTGCATGGAACAAGGAACTCTTCTGGGAAATCACATCCACTATAGTTCGAATAAGTAATGATAAGTGACAAATACTATAGTGTTTTCTTTTTCATGATGGAAAGCCCAACGTGGGCACCAGGTTACTCGCAAAGAGGCCCCAAAATGTAGCTTCCCTCACCAGCTATCTGCAAAGCAGAGGGGATTCAGCCTAGATCAACCCTAGATCCTGTCCCAAAGCTGGATCCTACCTGCTTTGCAGATAGCTGGTGAGAGAAGCTATATTTTGGGGCCTCTGGGCCTCTGATAAAAACACCCAATGCTTTGTCTTCACCTAGGGCACATGACGAATCAAGTCCTCAAAGTCGAAATCACACGAACGGCACGTCATAATTCTATCGCAAACACCACCAAACTGAATCCAATTAGAATTTACACGAATACTAATGTTAATCTGGTGATTTTTTTCTTACTAAAAAAAAAACACGATTTTCATTAAAAATCCTGTAAAACTACAAACTCGCTAGACTTTTTAAAACTCGATATTTTTTTTAGGTTAGATTAGGTTTTGAAGCATTTCCCTCACTACTCAGGTAGGGTGACTATATTTCCTTGAGACAAAAACGGGACGGGGTTATGTAATATTCTGTATTCATGAAAAAGTACATAAACCGGAACAAAATTGACATTTTTATTAAAACGACGGGACGGCCAGGAAATATAAAACAAACGGTACTGTCCCGTTCAAAACGGTACGTATGGTCAGCCTACGTCACTAGTGACTGTTTAAATCGCATTTCTAATGAAGAAACGAAGCTACCGATGTATAATTTATGAAAATCGGAGTGACGGGAGCTTAAGTAGATCATTACCATATATTCAATATATATATATTGTCCCACAAGGGACAGTATTAGCTCCCTTACTGTTCATAATAATGGTTGCAGATATCAAGGACGATATTTATCATGTTTCGCAGATGACACAAAGATATTCAATTACAAAATGACATTGAAACATTATTCTAGTGGGCAGAAGACAACCATATGAAGTTCAACGAAGAAAAATTCAAACTTTTAAAATATGGTAATAAGCTGCTGCAGAATAAGAGCGAAAACTCTGCAAGGCAAACAGATAACACCAAATCCACAAGTCAGGGATCTGTGAGTAATAATGTCGTCGGGTATAGAATTCAGATAGCACTATAACATCAAAATTATAACGGCTAGAAAAATAATGGGAATCATCTGGAGGAGCTTCCGCAGCAGAAAAGCAATCATCATCCTCAAATTATGGAAGAGCCTAATCCTACCAATAATTGAGTATTGTTCAGTACTCAAGCCCATACAGAAAACGAGACATTGCGAGCATTGAAACTATACAAAGGACTTTTACGTCTAAGATAGAAGAAACGGAAGGTGAAGACTACTGGTCTCGACTACAATCCCTGAAACTCCCTATAATCGAAGTTAGCGCACCAAAGCGAAAGTTCGAATCCCGATGCTGCTGGTAACAATAATAATATGAGTTGGAATTGGCTCTCCTGACTCATTATATCTTCGAGACGGCCAAAAGCATTA
This sequence comes from Bathynomus jamesi, assembly GCA_023014485.1. Classification (NCBI taxonomy): domain Eukaryota; kingdom Metazoa; phylum Arthropoda; class Malacostraca; order Isopoda; family Cirolanidae; genus Bathynomus; species Bathynomus jamesi. The sequence goes on from JAJOZX010000151.1 coordinate 1,153,911, forward strand.
TCATAAAAGGGACCCAAACCTAGCAAGCGATTGAAGCCACATCCACACAAAGATATGGTTGAAGATTATGGGTTGATATCAGGGGCATACCCAGGATTTGGCCAAAGCGGGAGCGTGCGAGTAACTAAAAGGTGTGTGTATACCATACGAGTATGTATATACATAAACATTTACACAGGTCACAGAAGTACTTAATAACAATTACAAGAATGACAAATCGCCAATACAGAGGATAGAACTAAACAGAACTAAAATGACAGCGAACAGCCCTAAGGATGCCTGGTTTTCAGATTTTGTTTCTTCGTCCTTGTAAAAGTCGAAACACTTCCGTTAATTCTTAATTAGAAAAAAAAAAAAAAAGAATTATCGGCCAAAAGCTTTATCCTGCTTCTGAACTTATATACCAGTTCTGAACGTTTTTGTTCGTAACTACGTCTGAACAAGATTTAAGTTGAAACGAAATCTACTGTCGAGTAGATATACAGTACATTCGCATCACATGAAATTGGGTGATGCTGCAGTTGCGAATTTGGAGAAGAATGTTACTTATTCAAATCTTCAGAATATTCGACAAAGAACAGATATTTTCTACGAAATTAATTCTTAATTTCATTCCTAAACAAAAAGTGATGAAACATCCTCTACCCTTTAAAGATCATGCGCAATTATTATTATTATTATTTAAAACCGTATAATACTTTCAACCTTTACACAAGGAATAAAGATAAGCTGTAAAGGAGACTTTTTATTGCATTAAGACTACACAGGTGTGTTGAGCTTGCTGCTAAAGGCAAGACGGGTCGTCCGTCCGCCATGTTAGAATCAGTATAAAAAGCCTGGATCAGACTCTGTTCGCGATGTGGTTGCAGAACCGATGCAAGGCGAGAGGCATTTTTGTCATGGGACATCCGAGGTACCTTTTCAATGAAGTAATAATCGGCTCACCTCATGAAGGCGTCTCAACAACGGAGGACAGTAAACAGCTCCTCAGAAGTTTGGGGTTAAAGCCGTAAAACAAACCTCCGACCGAGGGTCTCATCTGGAAGTCCACATTGGACTAAGGGGACCGCGGATGGTTCTTTGTCGAACCATGGTTTCAACCACATCTAAAGCATCACTTACATAATCAAGAAAATTTCTATATATATCGCATTGAGATAACCTTCAAAGAGATACCTTCATATTATATATATATATATAAAAAGGTACACTAAAAATAGTTTATTGTGTGTATATATATATATATATATATATATATATATATATATATATAGTGTGTATATATATATATATATTATAAAAACCTCTCTCCTCTAAGATCATTTTTCCTTTAGAAAATTATAAACTTCCAATGCAGCTACCATACTAATAGCCTTGAGTGAAAAGAAAAGCTTAACTATATCCATTCACATCCTAACAAATAATAGAGATATAACGTTATCAAGTGCACATCATAATAAAGGAAAATATATAAATAGGGTAGATCATGCTCGACGTACGAGTGTTATGATTATTTTAAACCACCACAAACTGTGCTGGTTCATCTTTAACTTCTTCATCAAAGACACTGAAAACGCAATACAGGAATTCTTCATTCGCGCACACAATAAGGAATGCGCTGCACCATGGGAAAAAAGTGTCCATTTTATTAAATAATTATATATATATATATATATATATATATATATATATAATATATATATATATATATATATATATATATATATATATATATATATTTTTTTTTAAACACGAGCACTTATGGAAACGATTTCATTTAGATAAGCTTCTAAAAAGCTTTCTTTGGATATACACATACATATTGAAAGGGGAAAATATTTTCAAAGCTTAGCACAAATATGTGCTATTTGGCGCTAGATTTGCACTACTTCAATATGCACACAAATAACATCGGAGCAATGTTCATTTTTAATTTATTTATTTTCACAATGAAAAAAAAAAAAAAAATCACCGAATCAGTTTCGTACAATTACATTTAGAGAAACCTATGAACATGTTTTTCAAATACATTTAATCTTTATGCCACTGCAGCAGACATCAAAATAACTTATTTTGAAATATCAGCTTGAGACGCGGGAGCCGAATTTATCGTTTCAGCGTTTGCGGACTCTTTCACTCCTGTATCGGAAACAGCAGCAGCAGACTTTTCGTCATTTTTCTTATCGGATTTCGTTCCTGTTGAATAATAATAATAATAATAATAATAATAATATAATAATAATTATAATAATTATGTCTCAACCCGATACGAACTGCGATTGAACGATGTGCAACGAGACACTCACCATCTCTTCCAAAGAAAGCTTGGGTGGTGCTTAACGCATCAGCACGTAGCTTCGCTTGCTGGGCAGAAGATGGGTTCGAACTCCGTTGCGGCGTTGCAGGATGCAAAGAAGTGGATTGCTGGTGAGGGTGTCCCCTGGTGGGTCTGTGAGTGGGATTCGATGTGGTACCGGCGGCAGCGGCGGCAACAACAACAACATTCTGCGAAGGCGGAGGCCTTTGAATTGGCCCTGGGCCTGGGTACCGCTGAGGCGGTCCTGACGTCATTGGTCCGCCTGCGAGCCCGCTGGGGCCTGTCATACCAAGTTGACTTCGCATTCCGATGACCATATTGGTACGCAGACCTCCGCTGTTGCTCATCTGTAACAGTCTCATTGTAGAATAAAATTAAAATTTACACACCGTGTTTATTCACAAAGACACTCGCTAAAAATTAGTAGTAGTAGTTACCTGTCCCGGAACTTGGGGGTTGTAGCCCCCTGACCTCTGATTGGAGGTGTTCACCGGCTGCCCCCCGATTTTCCTGTTCTGTGACTTGGGAGAGGATATCTGAGTACCATTTTGCCCACTTCCTCCATTATTATTATTGTTACTATTATTATTATTATTGCTGCTATTTAGTCCAGCATTCATATTGATGTTGGTAGAACCATTTCCATTGTTGGGAATATTTCCAGTATGACCACTGTTCGAGGCATTATTTCCACTGCAATGGTTCATGGTGGCTCCTGAAGATACTGTAAAGTGAATTACAGTCATTTAGAAATTCACCTTCAAAGGTTTAGTTCTAAATTCATTGCAGGCCCTATTCAAATTAATTACAAGAACCAAATGTATTCCACTTAAACTCGGATAACTGAATAAATTTAGCAAATATTTTAATTATTTCCATTAAAGTTACATTAAGACTAGGCTAAAACTGAGCCACTAACCAGAGGCATTTGGGAAATAGGATGATGCAAAAGAATTATGCGCAGAACTTGGTGACTTAATTTGCTGTCTTGTAACGTCAGGCATCGTGCATCCTGGCTGAAGCGACTTTAGAAAATTTGCTTGGAGCCCAGCCTGGTTGTTGCGAAATGTTGCGATTTGCTGGGCTGTGAGATTGATTCCAGAGCCAAAATTTTGAACCCCAACAGTGCCAGGTGCAGACTGGTTCCCAAACCCTTGTAGGCCAAACGTTGGCGGGGTTTGCAGGGGAGGTTGAGCTTGCTGTTGCACGGCTGCCTGCAGAGGGGAACCTGACGCAGTATAATATCCCGCAGCAGCTTGTTGTGGCCCTGTAGGACCGCCTGGAGGGGCTGTAGGAGGCCCACCAGGCGCTCCGGCACCATTATTGGAGTAAAAAGAGCTTGGAGTTTGAATTGCCTGAATAACAGAACTTTGAACTCCTGGCCTTTGAACTAACTGTGAATTCAGAAGGCCCATGGAATGACTTGGATCAAAAATATAAACAGAAGCCTGAGGACCCCCCTGCAGGGCACTGCCTTGTAAAGCTCCTCCTTGAAGAGCACCACCCTGAAGAGCACCCCCTAACCCACTCTGCTGGAAAGGAGTGCCTGCCTTGGAGCCAATTGTTCCAAAGTTTTGCTGAGAGCTTCCAAAAGTGTGCGTTGAAGGTTTCACAGCCGACGACATAAGTGTGGTTGACGCAGAAGATATAAGTACTGTATTTTGGCTTTGTGGCTGAGGCTGACTCTGACCAAAACCAGCAACAGCATTTGGTTGCAGTCTGTATTGAGACAAACTGTTGCTGTAAGGGTCAGCAGGAGCAGAAAGTGGAGGGGGAGTCTGTAGAAACATGGACTGCTGGCCAAATGCGTTGCTGCCTAAACCTTGGCCAATGCCATAAGGATATTGTGAAAACTGAGATGCTCCACGTTGACCTATAACAGTTGTACCATCAAACAGAGGTTGAAATAGCCCCGTCTGTGGGAGTTGCTGTGACGAATTGAACATGACAGTTGGGGGTGAGGGAATCGCTCCACCAATTCCTCCAAATGCTGGGGTTCCTCCAAGGTACATATTGGAGGAGGAGTGACCAGCTGAGGGCAAAGGAGGGGAAACAGAATTTCCAGAAAGCCCTGGAGAGATTGACGTGTTGTTGCACGTAGCCTGTTGCTGCGGCTTTACCTTGCATACATTTCCACTACGACTAACTTCAGCTTTAGCAAGAGAAGCAGCAGATGATGTGTAAACCATAGCAGCTGCAGTTATTCCAGAAACTTGTTGCATAGGGGAGCCTGCTTGGTACCCGACCTCCGGTGATGACTCTTCCACCCCTACTGCTTCCTTGGAAGAGAATGAGGACTCAAGGACTGGGGTATGATCAAGACCAGATACTTTATCCACTCCAGAAAAACTTGTGGACGAAAATGTAGACGAGGAAACGGGGTCCTCCGGATGCTCTGGTAACGGGGTCATATCCCAGACTTTTTTCACAGACGCAATCTTTAGATTGAGGTCATGGGTGGAAGGTGATGCAGTAGACGAGAGCGCCAACGAGGATCTTGCTAAGGAAACAGTAGGCCTGTTGTTCTTTTCAGAACTTAGCTCTGCTAACTCCTGGTCAAAGGTAAAATCTAGCTTCATGTCAGCAGCATTTTCATCAGCTTTACTGAAACTTAATGGAAGCTCAATAGGCTCTGGTTTCTCTCTCTTCTCTAGTTCATCTCTGTTACTCATACCACTTTCAGGAGAATGAGATTTTCTATCACGATTTTGTCTCTGAGGCTTCGGGGGCTCATTTCCAAACTTTGCCTTGTACTCGGCGCCAACAGTAACTGTCTTTGCCTTGTACTCGGCGCCAACAGTAACTGTACCCGCTGCTTTGAAATTTGTGTTTTCGAAGATAATAGTCTGTGACGGAACTGAAGAACCATCCAACACACTTTTGTCCACTCTAGGAAAACTCAAAGCGGAACTAGAAATGGTTTTATCTTGCCTTGTAGCGGAGATATTTGAAGGACCTTTGTCCTGACGAGAGAAGACAGGATTATCGCTCGGGCTGGATCGCTGGCTGCTTCCGGTAGAATTGGGTGGATCACTAACTTCTACACCACTATCGTGATTCTCTTGCCCTATTTCAACATTTGAATTCATAACCACATCTTGAACCATAGTTTGCTGTGGAGAATTCGTCCGTAAAGTTGCAGTTAGAGGTTTTTCCCACGCATTCTTAGCTGGAGGAGGAGCAATGTTTGTTTCTTTAAAGAAAGACCCATTGTTTAAATCATCTTTGTTTCTATTATTCTCTCGCTTCTTCGCAAATCGGGGAGGCAGTTTATTTTGCCTCGATCTCTCAAATCCTGAGTTTTTATTTTTTTTCTTGTCTTTTTGTTTCTTACCACCACCTGACACTGACGTTGTTGGAGTAATTGAGTCTTGGGCTGTAGGTGACATGGAGCCATTGGCTCTATCGTCTTGGGGTCTGTTTTTTTCGCCACGACCTTTTCTCCTAGTAACCTCCTGGAAGCCAGCGTCAGAGTCAAGCAAATCATCAATCATTTCAGACACTTGAGGCTGATTATCAACAATCACTACACCTAAAAGGAAAACAAAAGGAAATTTAATTGACGATGCATGTACATTACCATTAAAGGCCTGAACAAAGACAGACCAAACACACTAGTGTTATCCAACTGGCGGCCCGCAACGCTCGGTACAAAAACAAAAATATACTGCTCAAAATATTTGATAAAATTTTTACGAATAATAATAATGTACTTTAAATTAATAGGTGCCCACGACAGTATTCCCCCCTCCCCTCCTTTTTGTTAAGTTCAATAACATTTAAATATCATTAGATTAGCCATGTTGGACATGGAAAGTCCGCGAATATAGATAAATCGATACTTTCACTTAAAGTACAGGGTGTTCAACATGAAAGTGTGCACTGCAAAGTTACAACAAACTTTTCAAGACACATTGTTAAGGTGATCACTCGGTATATACACCAGTTCATTAACTCGTTACTTTTGCTTTTAACATGTTTCAAAGAAAATTTAACAAGAACTATGTCCGAACGACATCAGTGTCCCTTCCCGTATTTGTGACGTTGAACTTTGATGCAGAAACCCGATTCTTGCTCATGACACTTCGTCTGGTGATGATTCATATGAATGTGAAGTTTCATCGATTTATGTTGAATGGTTCAAGTTATTGCCTGAACACGAAAGCGTTACGAATGGACGAACCAGTCGAACAAGTGGAATTCAGCAGGTCGACTCCAAATTTATTTAGTCGGGGACGAAAATAATTTTCGTGTAAATAACTTAATTTAATTGCAGTTTTGACTTTTCAGCAATTTAATTTTTCAATTTGTAGCTTAGAACCATTGAAATTTGTTCTTCCCCACCATTTGATTAAATTACATACGAAATGGTAAATAGCTTCCAACTCTGCTCTGTCGAGGCATGGAGCCCCAATTATGAAACTTGTAAGCAGTATCGAGATTAAACGCGGAAGAGTTTAAAATTAGCTCAAGGCTAAGTCGGGAAGATAGTGCAAATAACGGCTTCCTTTGGAGAATAAAAAAAAAATAATGAGTTAAAGTCTGGGATTACGACAATTGATAGACTTGACATTTTATCGACAAGCGTGTTGTTGGTTAGATTATTGTTATGCTGGCATAGGTAAGTTAGGTTGTTCGTTTTTAGTGTCGATATTATGGTTTTGTTGATCCGATGGGTTAGGTCCTCGGAGTACATCCTGATACAGATATATTTTCAAGTTATAGCACAATTAAAGAAAACAGCTCAAGTTTCTACACTAACACCTGGAATATGAATTTGTTCGTCTATTAATTAGATTCCAAAACAATTAAAGATGAAATAGGATTACATGCAGTCTAAAAACTTACTTGGGAAATTACTCAAATCAATTCCTCCGAGGGGATTATTTTTCTCCTGTTTGAGCTTGTTTTTATCTGGGGGTTGGTACTGACAAGAGTTTGGAACACCAATCTTCCCTTCGTTCCCCTCACTCATGGCAGGATCACCACCTTTGCCACTCTTTGCGTTCAAGTTTGACTTTTTCTCTTGCTTTGAAGTGTGTTTCCTATTATCGAAAGATTTATTGTAGGGCTTGTTTTCTTTGTTTGGGATGTTATTGGTAGCATTCGCATTGTTTCTACTGGTGGGGTTTGGCCCCTGCCACGGAGCGGTCTTCTTGTCCTGTCTTCCGTATTTTCGATCCCGATTCGACTTCTCCTTGCCATCCTTCTGCCTGTCGGGATCGCTATTCTCGGAGGCAGTCTCCCAATCGGCATCTTCCGTAACTTCGGGGGAGCTCTCTTTGGTTTTGCTCATTGGCTGAGAAGGTGGGGAGAGAACTTTATCTCCCAAGAGGCCATTCGAGAGGCTTCCAGTCGGGATTCCCCCTCCCTTCTCCCTTTTGCTAGACGCATTCTGTTGCTCCTGTTCCCTCTTTCGTAGGAAGCGCGGAGGCATTCTTTCGTAGCGGTTGCTCGGCTGCTTCCGAATGTCCGCGTCCATTAGACTGGGTACTTCGGAGGTATTTACCGACCTCCCTCCTTGACTGCCCCCTTGACCTCTACCCCTTCTGTCCCCACTTCTCCCCCAACCAGCTCCGCCATATCGATTTGGATCCTGGGCACTTTCCTGAAATGTTCAATGAAGTAATTTGTAACAATTAGTAAAAAATTAAAAAAAAAAATTATATAAAGTTTTATATAAAAAAAACGCGAGAATGATACTTTCCTTTCTCTGCTGAGGATATTCGTAGTAATTATAATATTCTTCCTGTCTATAGTTTCTATTTTGAAATCTTGGTGGGTGTCCTCCCCGGGTACCTCCCCTTCTATAGTCGCTGCCCCTGGTACCTCTTCCTCTATACAAAGGATACGACCCAGTAGCCGCTCTACCGCCTCTCCCTCCTCTACTGGCGGCTGCCTCGTACCTACTGGCTCCACCCCTTCCCCCCTTCTGTGCTCCCCCACCTCCCCCTCCTCCACCCGCAGCCTTATTCCCACCGCTTTTTTCTTTAACTGGCTTGTCCGTTTTGGCAGGCTCACTGCTGCTGCCTTCTGTTGCACCACTGGCTATTGATGAAGACCCTTGTGCAGGAATAGTTTGGGTTCCTCCGTCTGTTGCCTTTTTGTTGGCCACTTCTTTGAGCTGAGGTACCGTTTTCTGACACAGTGATTGCACTTTGTTTGGAATTTGAGGCATCGTCGGTACCTCTTGCTGATTCTTGCTCCCTGCTGCCCCTTGTCCCTTCTCGCTGCTGCCTCCCTCCCCCGATGCCACTCGACTCGGTTGGGATGTTTCTGGATTCGTTGGAAGAGTTTTCTCTTCCTTTCCTTGATGATTCCAAACATTCTCCACCTCCTTTTTTGTTAGGTTCGTCGACTGATTTATATTGCTGCTGTTGCTGTTGCTCTTGTTGGCTCCCGATGCCATGCCTTTTTCCCGAGGAAGATTTCCACCGTTGTTGCCGTTTGGAGCGTTGTTTGTGTCGCTGGGGCTGATTTTGTTGTTGTTGTTGTTGTTGCTGCTGCTGCTGGTGCTGGTGCTGCTGTTGCTGTGCATTGGTACCATTGTTCCACTGGAATCGGGGCGGGAGCGATCGCCGTTTTTTGGCTTGCTGCTGGACCATACGGAGTTCTGTCGTCCCTCGTGGGGATGACTCGCCTCTCTTTGGGAGTTTCTCCTAGGAGGCTCTTGGGGCTGCTGATTGCGCCTCAGTGTTGTCATGTTCTTCCGCACTTCTTTCTCGCTTTCGGAAGCTTCTAAACGTTCCTTCGTGATGGGAGCTGGAGCCATTCCACTGCGGAAGCCTTCCTTCTGTGGCTCTGAGTTAACCACTTCTTCATACACTATTCCATCATGGTTATGGGAAGAACTTTCGTTAGTTTCCTGCTGTTGCATGGGAGATTCATGTAGTTTGAAGTCTTTGAGGAGAGAGGTTTCCCTTCCATGGTCATCACGAATGTCCGACCTGTAATAATCATCAAACTCTGAAGTGGAATCAGCCCATGATGTTAATTCCAACTTCTTTTCCCTTTGATTGAGAGATGCCACAGAATCCCTACTTGTCCGAGACTCTCTGCTACCTCTACTGTCTCTACTATCTGGTCGTTGAGGTCTTTCCCTCGGCTCATCCTCTTTGTCCCAATCCTTGTAGCTTCTTCGACTGCTATCTCCAGTAATAGACTTGTCATCACCATCCACTAATGGTCTGTGTTCATGGCGCCAGTCAGATTTACATTCACTGTCAGCCCATTCCTGGTGGCCGTCTCGAGTCCTACTGTTCTCATACCGTTTAGTTTTCTCATCCCAACTTCTGTCTTCAGGCCTTTTCCTGAAATAATAGTTTTAGAAAAAAATATGAAAGGAAAACAAAACATGAATTAAATGAGCTAGCTTTCTTCCAAAAACTAACAAGAAATTTAAAATTCAGCATGTAAAAAACACACACACACACACACACACACACACACACACACACACACACACCCGGCCCACTTAGAATATCGCGAAAAGCAAAAAAGTGGGCAAGTTTCTGTTTATAAAAGTTTTAAAATTCAAAAAATATAGTTTATGAGGCAACCAAATAACGAGACAAAACAACGTCAGCTGCGAGCACACAAGAAGTAACGAATTTTCTACTTCTTTTAAGAACTCGACAGTGATATTCAGTTGCTCTTAGACTGCTAGTGCCACTTTTTTCTTCCACTAGTGGGAGTAGGCATTTGCGTTTGGTAACAGACTATTTCTTTTAGGTTTCAGAATTGGACATTTACAATGTATTTGAGTGCCGTGAACGTCGCAAGAGTCGTCGCCCTAATTGAAGATGGTCGGAGCCAGCGTTAAGTCGCCGATGCACTAGGAATTCCAAGAACAACGGTTCGACCTGTCTACCAACGTTATGTGGAGACTGGAGACTACACCCGAAGACGAGGATGTGGAAGATCGCGCTGCACATCTGCCCATGACGATCGTTTCATCGTCTTTGGTGTTTTGCGAGATTGTCGCTTGACTGCCAGAAACGTTCGCAATAAGCTGGAAAGGTCTCGAGACGTCAGTATATCGGAGCGAACCGTTAGAAGGAGACTTATGGGAAGTGGTTTACATGCTAGACGTCCAGCAATGGGTCCAGAATTGCTCCCACACCACCGCAATGCTCGTGAGCATGTCAATGGGGACAAGTATTGTTCACGGACGAATCAGATTTAATCTTCGAGCATCCGATGGACGGGAAACTGTGTGGAGAAGAACATGAGAAAGATTCGTCCCGTACACTTTTACAGAGAGGGTTGCTTTTGGAGGAATCCAATTGACATGCTCACGAGCGAAAGCAAGACGAGCATTGCGGTGGTGTGGGAGCAATTCCGGACCCATTGCTGGACGTCTAGCATGTAAGCCACTTCCCATAAGTCTCCTTCAAACGGTTCACTCCGATACACTGACGTCTCGAGACCTTTCCAGCTCATTGCGGACGTTTCTGGCAGTCAAGCGACAATCTCGCAAAACACCAAAGACGATGAAACGATCGTCATGGGCAGATGTGCAGCGCGATCTTCCACATCCTCGTCTTCGGGTGTAGTCTCCAGTCTCCACATAACGTTGGTAGACAGGTCGAAACGTTGTTCTTGGAATTCCTAGTGCATCGGCGACGTAACGCTGGCTCCGACTCTTGCGACGTTCACGGCACTCAAATACATTGTAAATGTCCAATTCTGAAACCTAAAAGAAATAGTCTGTTATTAAACGCAAATGCCTACTCCCACCAGTGGAAGAAAAAAGTGGCACTAGCAGTCTAAGAACAACTGAATGTCAGACTGTCGAATTCTTAAGTCGAAAATTCGTTACAGCTAGTGTGTTCGCAGCTGACGTTGTTTTGTCTCGTTATTTGGTTGCCTCAGACTATATTTTCGAATTTTAAAACTTTCATAAACAAGCTTTCCCACTTCTTTGCTTTTCGCGATATTCCAAGTGGGCCAATTTTTCTGCCGCTGTATATATATATTATCGTGCAAAAGTCAGACACCACTGTCGACCTGATAACTATTAGATAATCTGTTGTATGAAAATTGGTTTTGACACTAAAATACATTAACTAGAACCTCTGGTTCATATTAACGTATAACTAAGTTATTAATTTAGTGTGCAAAGTGGTATAAGCTGGATGACCCTCTAGTCTGCATAAATTGGACTTGATGGTTGATTCATTATATTACTTATAACGCGTGTGTGTAAAGATCTAGCGAACTATTAATGATGGATCTGCAATAAATGCTCCGAAGCTATTGTTATATCAATATTTACAATTAAAAGTATTCAAATATTCACTTAAATTCTGAAAAACATTTATCCAAAACGTTTCTCATTATAATCCTAAATACATGTCGTTTTCCTTCACAGGCTTAAGAAATGGCGAAACGTACAATTACCGAGATTAGATATAAAATAATACATCTGCATAATAACTGGTGAGGGACTCCGTCAAAGAAAAATAAGTGAATCTACAGATGTTTCCAAAACTTGTAAAAAAAATCTTGGCTCGTCACAGATCAAATGGGAACCCAGCTGATCGTCCTAGATCAGGGAGGCCCCTCTAAGCTTTCTTCATCTGATCTACAATATCTAAAGATTACTTCCCTTCGAGACAGACGCAAATCCAGCACTTCACTTGCAGATGATCTCGAAAAAATAACATGTCTCTCAGCTGATCCCTTTACTGTACGAAGGAAGCTTAACTCAGTAAGTCTTAAAGGACGTGTTGCAGCAAAAAAGCCACTTTTAAGAAATGGAAATAAAGAGAAAAGAAAATATGCTTTGGAACTCATTACTTTTAAATGTAAATATTGATATAACAATAGCTTCGGAGCATTTACTGCAGATCCATCATTAATAGTTCGCTAGATCTTTAAACACATGCGTTATAAGTAATATAATGAATCAACCATCAAATCCAATTTATGCAGACTAGAGGGTCATCCAGCTTATACCACTTTGCACACTAAATTAATAACTTAGTTATACGTTAATATGAACCAGAGGTTCTAGTTAATGTATTTTAGTGTCAAAACCAATTTTCATACAACAGATTATCTAATAGTTATCAGGTCGACAGTGGTCTCTGACTTTTGCACGGTAATTATATATATATATATACACATATATATATATATACAGGGTGTCCGAGAATTATCTGTACAATTTTTGGCTGTTATTAAAAGTCAACCATGAAGTGTAAAAATTCCAGTGTTGTCCCATTTTACAGAGAAACTCTATTAAGTTTTTTCTGATAAGTTTTGACAAGTTTTTTACGTGGGTGACAGATATTGATGATTTAAAAGCAAGAATCACAGCTGCTATTGAGCGAATTGATGTGGATATGCTGCAGCGTACATGGCAACATTTGGAGTATCGATTGGATGTTTTGCGAATCACTAATGGTGCACATATCGAATGTTTGTAACAACGTTACTTTAATAAAAGAAACTTTTGAAAATACAGATTCTAAATAATCTTGTTTAAGAATTTTACGTGTGTTATCAAGAATTTTATTAAAAGATGAAATTGTACAGATAATGTTGGGACACACTGGAATTTCTAAAAAACTTGTCAAAACTTGGTATCAGAAAAAACTTAATGAGATTCTCTGTAAAATGGGACAACACTGGAATTTCTACACTTCATGGTTGACTTTTAATAACAGCCAAAAATTGTAGAGATAATTCTCGGACACCGTGTGTGTGTGTGTGTGTGTGTGTGTGTGTGTGTGTGTGTGTGTGTGTGTGTGTGTGTGTGTGTGTGTGTGTGTATATATACAGGGTGGGCCGTAAGTTTCCATACATAGGAAAAATAAACATTTTGTTATGGACAACCATTTTTATTTATATAATATGCTCTACATGGTTGCCATTGTTTTGAAAACACATTTCAATACGTGTTCCCCACTGTTGATGAACACGCATTAGCACAGTTGACGTTATGCTTGTAATGGCGTTGGTGATACGTTCCTTTAGATGATTTATGTCTCGTATCTTTTCCTGATACACCATGGCCTTCAAGTGCCCCCAAAGATAGAAATCAAGGGGGGTGAGATCTGGGGATCTGGGAGGCCACTCCACAGGACGACGCCGACCAATCCAAGCATCCGGAAACTGCTGATCCAAATACCGACGCACGTGAAGACCATAATGAGGTGGAGCTCCATCTTGCTGGAAGTAAACTGGGAAGTTACCTTCCTCGTTTAGCAGGGATGGGAAAATCTCTTCTTGCAACATGTTAAGATACTTTTCGGCATTAAGATTTCCACTGACAAAAATTGGTCCAATAATTCTGTCACCCCATATCCCGGCCCACACCATCACTTTACCGGCACCTTGCATCTTCGTCGGACTCAGCCAGTTAGGGTTAGCATTACTCCAATAACGTATGTTTTGCCGATTAACCTCTCCATTGACGTAAAAATTTGCTTCATCAGTAAACAAGATCTTACGTCAAACGCATATTCTTAGGGTATCTGAAACATAAAAACAAACGTTTAATTTTTCCTATGTATGGAAACTTACGGCCCACCCTGTATATATAAGAAGGGGTCCCGCGTCTTAAGGTACCTAGCGCCAAAATTAAAATTTGCCACAAATCGCCTCCAAAGTTCAGCAATATTCTCGCAATAGTATCTGTTATTAATTGAGCTAGAACGTTCATTTTTGGCTAAATTAGAGTTCTAAGTATGCTAATGAAGATGAGTTTTTTTTAAATAGATGTTCATATTTTATATATATATTTTTTTTTAACTTTTTGATTTTCTTATTATGCCGAACTTTGGGTGAACTTTTGGCTGGCGATAGAGGTGAAAAAAGTAGTTCGCTTCATAAGGTTTTCAACCATACTTCTAGTGTCGTAAGGTCATTATAACCCAAACCACGCGATAGAAAAAGGGTGAAAATAGTGATATTCATCAAAAACACGTTTTCGCCTGTGGCGGCGCTTAGGTACCTTAAGACGCGCGACCCCCCTAATATATATATAATCACCCAAGGATGATGGGGCCCGACCCTGCAGTCCTTGGTCTTTTTTCATTTCGACTGTCCCCTCCACCCTTTCTTTTTCCTCTGTCTTTCCTCACTTTTTCCGCCGAGATACGCCCTTTTAATTAATATATATATATATATATATATATATATATATATATATAAGCAGACCGTGCATGGAACAAGGAACTCGTCTGGGAAATTACATCTATAGTTTGAACTATAGTGGATGTAATTTCCCAGAAGTTCCTTGTTTCATGCACGGTCCGTGTTTAACATAAGTTTCTCAGGGGACCATTCCGAGTTTGTGCGCGGAATATATATATATATAGTGGTGTAGTGCTGTGGGAACGCGTGGGAACGGCGTTCCCTTACTTTTTATGGTAGGCGGAACGGCGTTGCCTCACTATTTCAAATAAATCCGAACTTACAAATCTCTAACCATGAAATTTTAATTCCCACCCCTAGAAGAAACATGAGAATCATTAACTGCTTCATTTCTTTTAGCTTCGACTGAGGCAATGCTAGCCTATAAAGATCTGGTGAAACAGTCACCACGGCGTACCAGTTCTTAACTTTTTTTTAGTCAATCATTCCAGTTAGCTATTTTTATTGATCGTACTGGATGTCGTATATCCTAATATCCAGTGCATATGACCTCAAAATATCCCTGAAATTGGTCAGATTTCAAAAGATTTCCCGGGGGGCTTACAGTGCCCCCGGACCCCCAGCTGTATGGGCTCGCCGCGCTCGCCATTGTCCCCCCCGCATCTGAGTAACTTTCAAAATGCGTTCCCTCACTTCTTTATTTAGCACTACACCACTGTATATATATATATATATATATATAATTATATATATATATATATATATATAACTATATATAACTATATATAACTATATATATATATATATATAACTATATATAACTATATATATATATATATATATATACACACACACACACACACACACACACACGAGGAGTGATCAAAAAGTATCGATAATTTTATTGCTACGGACAAATGAATGCAAATAAGAAATAACCGTTTACATATGCCAGTCTTCCTGCCCTCTGGCGTCTGGCGTCTGGCGTCTGGCGTAAAATCTGCTACCATCAGTCAGTAGTTGGTTGGAGCTCTTAAAAGCATGGTGTGTTTTTGCAGTACGTATAAATCTCTGAAATGGAACAACGCGCATTCGGAAACAAACGAAATGATTAACACAGCTTTTGGAAATGATGCTCAGTGTAGCTAACGTTTACAAATGGCACAAAAACTTTAAAAATGGAGAAACATCGCTTGAAGACAGGGAACGCGGTGGTCGCCCTTCCACTTCTAGTGCGGATGAAAATGTCCAACAGATTCGATTTCTGGTACGAGCAATGTTTCTATTTTTAAACTTTTTGTGCCATTTGTAAACGTTAGCTACAGTGACAGCACCATTTCCAAAAGCTGTTTTAATCATTTCGTTCGTCTCCGAATGCGCGTTGTTCCATTTCAGAGATTTATACATACTGCAAAAACACACCCACCTTTTAAGCGCTCCAACCAGCTACTGATTCATGGTAGCAGATTTTGCTTCAGACTGCAGACGCCAGAGGGCAGAAAGTCTTGCATATGTAAACGGTTATTTCTTATTTGCATTCATTTGTCCGTAGCAATAAAATTATCGATACTTTTTGATCACTCCTCGTATATAAATATATAACGCACACACACAAGGGAAAAGAAAAATTATTCCAAGGGCTGACGTGTTTACAGAAGTACACCTGGTCAGGGAATGACGAAGTGTACTTCCGAATACACGAAAGGCCTTGGAATCATTTTCCTTGTGGGTTTGCATCATTCGTTCATTTCACATATTTTATATATATATATATATATATATATATATATATATATATATATATATATAGTTGCCAACATGAATAATATAGAAAACGAGGAAATCAAGGACGGAAAACAGCATTTCGGACAAAAATATGATTCTAGATTCAGTTTCAGTGAAAACCACAAACACAAACATTACCTTTAATGCGTGTTCTTTTATAGAATTCAGTCAATTTAGTTCGCCGATATTTTAAGTGATGATTCCTCAAATTAGTGACAAAGTTACTTGTTTTAGTGCATCAAATTAATTACTCCCAAAATAAAACGAGGATGTATCATACGCATACATGGACTGAAGACGGGTATGTACACTTTATTTTGAACGAAATAAATATTTCAAGATATCGGAATTTATCATGAAAAACGGGAACGCGGAATTTGAGAGTAAAAATCGGGAAAACAGAATAGTTGTCATACATACATACATACATACATACACACCCGGTGGACGAAAAAACCTGGACATTGTTTTTCCTACAAATTTCAAACTAGTGAAGCTAATACACCCAAATTAGTATAAGATGTAGTCAATAGTATGGTTAAGATTTGCTGAAAACCTCAGTTAATTATCTTTGTTCGTTTCTTAATTATAAAAAATTTAACTTGACGAAACAAACAGCGAGATTTTGTGAAGCTCACTACATTAAACGTATGTTTTTTCAAGACGAGTCCGACTTTACATTGACTGTATCAACATATCGACAAAACAGAGTCAATCAATGCATTAAATTCAAAATCGGAAATCCCGCCAGACCGTCTTTATCATCCAATTTCACGACTTTTCAAAAATTATTCTTTACTGATCCACAGAAAACAAAAATGAACTCGCAAAATTACACTGAACACCTCTGAGAACTTTCACCAGAATGCCAAGACTTGTACCCGAACGAAGATTTTATTTTTGTTCAAGACAATGCACCATCTCATTCAGCCAAGGCAACCCAAGAATTTTTGATGGCGAACATTCCTGAATTCATAAAAAGTGAAGAATGGCCACCAAATTCTCCCGACTTAAATCCTCTGGATTACTTCGTGTGGAATGAGCTGAAGTCATGGGTGTACCATGGTCGCAGGGAACCATTTTCAAACCTGGAAGCACTTAGACAAAGAATTGAGGTTGTTTGGCCTATGGTGTTCCAAGACAAAAAGTCATCCATAGATCAGTGGAAAAGGAGTACTGGCCGTAATTCAAGAAAATGGGGGGCCAATACATCATCGATTTCAATAGTTTTATACGAGTTCCATTGAAATTTTTAGCACATGATAACTATACTATTGGCTACATCTTTTACTAATTTGGGTATATTAAGCTTAACTAGTTGAAAATTTGTAGGAAAAACAAATGTCCAGGTTTTTTTTTCATCCACCGGGTATATCAGGTTGTAACAAATTCTGCTCGATTAGAAAACGGACGATAGATAATAGAATAACCAAGATAATGTGAAATAGTTTTAGAAATGTTGCAAAATACACGCAGCGACAGGTTCGCACAGGCTTTATCACGATACAGAATGACTTACGCTGATGAATATTTTCTCTGCCGTTTTTCAGTTACAACGAATCCCCTACGATATTACAGTAATTGAAAAAACAGAGCCCACGAAAGAGCATATTCGACATGTGATGCTGTATGAATTCTATAAAGGATCTAACGCTAGTGAATCCACAAAAAACATTCAGAGAGTTTATGGAAATAATGATGTGAGCAAATGGATGTGGAGATGGTTTGAGAAGTTCAGAAATGGATACTTCACTCTGAAAGATTATCATCGAACAGGACGACCAAATGAGTTATGGTAGCTGTAAGAGAACTTGGCCTGCAAATCGGCGTTAGCCATATGATCAGTCATCGTCATTTGAAGCCATTAGTAAAAGTAGTGAAGGTTGAAAAATGGGTTCCGCATGATTTGTCACAAGCGAATCTTCAACATCGAATCGATATTTGCACATTACTGCATTCTCGGCAACTGCAGGCACCGTTTTGGAATCGGATCGTCACTAGGAATGAAAAATGGGTCCTCTATAACAATATTAAGCGTTGACATCAGTGGCTTAGCCGTGAAACAAAGCCTGAACCTCAGCCAAAGAATGGACTCCATCCAAAGAAAATTTTGCTATGCGTTTGGTGGGATATGCAAGGAATTATTCATTTTGAGCTTCTGACAGATAACTAAACAATAACAGCTGAAGTCTACTGCCAACAACTCCAACGATTGAAGATGGCATTACAAGAAAAACGTCCTGCATTAATTGACGCGTTCGGTGGAGAAGGGGCGAACGCCACAAAATTCGAAAAATGAGTTTTTTGTCGTATAATTATCCTTTAAAACCTTTGCTTTACCTATGCAAAAAATTAGATGTTAGTCTGCACTCTTTCACGGTAAAATTTAGGTTTTAATGTATCTCAAAGAAATTCACTCCGCATCATTGCTTCACATTGAACACATCTATCTACTTTCTGGTCACTCGACAATGCCCTGTGATGCTCAATTTGGCCAAATTGAACAAAATATAAAAAATAATTACAGCAAAATTATTTACACCAAAAAAGATTATATTACGGCCATAACTACAGCCGTTTCGCAGCGCTTCCTAGTTGTAGAAATGAAACAGGCTGGTTTTCTCGATTTTGACGTCCTAAAAACGTGCATTGTCATAAGGAAATCAACAACTACTAAATTTACAGATGCAAGAAAGTTAATATATTTGACTTTCAACACAAAGAAGTCTACGTAATATCTACTGCATACCGCACAACCCCAGATAATAGCCATCCCGTCAGACTGCAGAAAGGGAAAAAATCCTACAGTGTCAGTTTATTCAATCTAGCCCAGCAGACACTGCAACCAAAGTATTCCCAATTGCTGCCAATAACTAAGGAAAAAATAAAAGATCTCAAAGAATTATCAGACCTAATGCCTGCAACTGCAGTGAACTATACAAGATTGTTAAAGGAACTGGAAAAAACCGAAACAGTTGAAGCAGGTAATACAACATTCGACGAAGAGGACCAAATAATGGATTACACCAGTTAACATCAGAAGCTACCAATAAATAATATTGTAAAATTTCTTGGCGTTTTATTATATCGACATATTACACAACAATATTTTACTCAAATGTGTGTTCAAATTCATACATTTCAATAAAACGGAAAAATACAAAGGTTTAAAGTTTACAAACTTTAACTGCATTTTGTGGCATAATTCGAAAATGTTGCGTTCGCCCCTTCTCCACCGAACGCGTCAATTAATCGCAGAGGTGTTCTATTCTACCAGGATAACGCGCGCCCTCACACTGCTCGAATCACCACTGCAACAATTGGAGGCATTTGGTTGGGAAAAAATGCTTCATCCATCTTATTCCTTGGACATCGCACCTTCAGACTACCATTTATTCAGAAGTGTGCACCACCACCTAGATGGACAAAAGTTGCAATCCAGGGAAGCTATCGAAAACGAAGTGATCGCTTTTTCTAACTCGAAATCAAGGGATTTCTTCGAACGTGGCATAAAAAAAAAAAAATTTCTACAGGTGGGAGGAGGTTATAGAAAAGGAAGGGAATTATATTGATGATTAATTTGTTGTTGTCATTTAATTTTTTGTGAATAAACTAAAAATTCAAGCAAATTTGTCCTTATAAGTCCTTTAATTTTTGTTCTGAATGAACTAAAAAATCGAGCAGAATATAAGTTACAACCTTACTATATATATATATATATATATATATATATATATATATATATATATATATATGTTTGAAAACTTTCTGTACAAATTGTAATGGGGGATAGGCAACACCAAGACAACCCCTTTTCGTCTATAAGTGTATGTCCGCTGACGTCACCATTCGGCGCGAGAGGGCGCCGCTGCAATTGGCTAAAAGGTGAAGTGGGCTAGACTCGCGCTTGCCGCGGGCATTCTTAAATCGGACGTAGTACGCGTAACATGGAGCGCTTCACGACTGCTGAGATGGCTGACATGCATATGGTGTATGGGGCTGCCAATGGAAACGGAAGAGCTGCTGTGAGGTTGTACCGACAGCGCTTCCCAAACAAACGTGTGCCAAACCACCAAACGTTTGCGCATTTGCATCGGCGAGAAACTGGAACATTCCATGCAAACATGCATGACACTGGTCGGGAGAGAAACGTGCGCACTCCTGACATGGAAGAAGAAATCCTACGGCGATTTGAGGACAATCCAAGCCCAAGCACGCGAGGTGTTGCACGTATCCTCGGTGTGAACCACGACCTGGTCTGGAGTGTTGCACGAGCAGCAGTTACATCCGTTTCATCGTCAGTGTCCAGGCATTACAAACCCGTGTAGCATGTGGATTTGCGTGCGCCCACACGTGAGAATTGTGCATGTTAAACACACCCTCACGTGTGAAACAGGCCTCATCTAAGAACAGCACATAAGCCGGAAAATTAGGCTCCACCGCTGTCTGCTGCAGAAACCATCGTGCGAATTCCACACGAAGAGGGTAATCCCGAGGTTGTAATGCCTGGACTCTCTGACGATGAAACGGATGTAACTGCTGCTCGTGCAACACACTCCAGACCAGGTCGTGTGATGGTGTTGGAGGCACAGTTAAGAGATTAGCTGCAAAAGCTAGTCTACAACGACCGTATGATGAACAGATCCTTACTGCAGAACAGTTATATACATTTGCAAGTGAAAATATTGTAAATATAAAATGTCATTTTTCAACCAATAAAGAGCATGAAGAGGAAAGCCAACTTCTCCAAGAAAGACACTCAACTGCAAGGACTATTGCTGGTACACAGAAATTACACCATTTACAGCCAGTTTCATTGACTTCTCTTAAGGTTAAACATTATTCATTATCAGATTATTCAAATATTGAGAAAGTTACTGAAAAGGAAGAAGTTGTGACTGAGGAGAAAATACATGGTTTTGTTACTGCTGCATATGATGGCCATTGGTGGGTGGCATATGTGCTGGAAAAGATACCAGAGAATAGAGAAGTAAAAGTCACATTCCTTCATCCTCATGGCCCAAACCCATCATTTGTGTATCCTGGTCGACCAGATGAATTAATCTTACTATATTCAGATATTCTAACACAAGTTGAGGCATCTACTACTAATGGACGAACATACAGGATTTGCAAAGAAGTTACTTTGAAGGCATCCAAAGCTTTGGCAGATCTACAGCACAGAAAGGTAAGAATTCAAAATTAAAATGGTCATGTAACTATATATACACTGCATACATTTTAAGTTGTGATAAATGGAAATCAATGAACACTATACCTATACATATTGTATGTACATTTTAATATGTTACTTGTATTTGTTAATTAGGTAGCTATCTAGGTATACATTAAAAATTGTTTTCTCTTCTAGAAATCACAATGCGTTGGACAGACGATTCTGAAATTCCTACCTCACGACTCGCTTGCCGCACAGATTTTCTTGGACTTTGGTGATACGTTTCCAGTACTCTTTCTTGCTTTGTGGGGCTTGTCGATGTCCGTGGTCTTCCGGAACGCTTCTTGTGGACATTCTGAACAGTTCCATCGGCTTCAAACGTATCTCTAATTCGAGTGATGGTAAGTCGCGTTGGTGGATCTGTTTGAAACTCCCTCCTAAACTGCCTTTGCACTTCAACTGCGTTTTCACACTTCCAGTAGCATTTTAGAATGAATTTCCTTTGTTCAAAGCTTAGTCTGACTGCCATTATTAATTCTAATGGGTTTAACTTGGAAAGAAAGAAACATCAATTGAGCTATCAGCTGTTAAAGTGTGTATACATTTTTTTGGGACGCCCTGTATATACACTGCATACATTTTAAGTTGTGATAAATGGAAATCAATGAGCACTATACATATACATATTGTATGTACATTTTAATATGTTACTTGTACTTGTTAATTAGGTAGCTATCTAGGCATACATTAAAAATTGTTTTCTCTTCTAGAAATCACAATAAATTGGGTGGCCCACAAGAATCTTGTCAACTACTGAAAACCATCACATACATGCACAACATACAGGTGAGGTGGGTAAAGAACAAATATTTAAAAATAAGCATTTGCTTGTTTGTAGAAGGCTGCAGATAGTATGTAGATATGGGTTGTATTTGTAAGAGATTGAGCTGACCTTAGACAAAAATGGTTACTGACATACAAGGTCACAAAGTCATGACTGACAATTTTTGTATAAAATGACTTTTTTCAAAATGTTGCTTGAATTCATTATTTTTTATACATTAAACTAGTTATCAGCCACTTACAGCTTCTTGGGATTTTGTTGTACATGACAAGGTATTAATGTAAAAAAATTGAATTTTTTTAGGAGAAGGTATTTTATTTTTATTCAAGGTCAAAGGTCAACTTTTGAAGGGATTTTTTTTATTTTTCAGTAGGGATATTTAACAAGAGACAATAAACAAGGGGGCTACTAAAGAGCTTTAAAATGAGACCAAAATCAATGCTCTAGCTTTAATAGTTTTTTAGTTACACCATTTTGAAAATAGTCATTTAACGCAAAAAAGGTCAAAATGTCACAACTTTGTGACCTTGTATCTCAGTAACCAAAGGTCAGTCAGCTCTAATAATTTGGGAATTTAAGTTTGGCATGTATATCTGCTATTGTGCCAAGTATGAGCAAAATTGAAAGGGGTGTGCGTTTTAGGTGGCTGACTTGACATGGAATGACCCGGCAGTAACTTGATTGTCTGATAAACCATGATGATCAGCTGTATTGCAGATGACATCACATTCCATGACCTTCCTTGGAAACGTCAAAGTCACACTAGTCACAGTGTCTTGATGGTGAGAACATCCAGGACGAGGCTGATGGTAATCCATGTCCTCTGTGTTAGCGTCGTTGTCAGTTGAGTCACCCCAGGTAATGTCATCCACATGAACAACTGCCTCTTGTTCTGCTGCAGCTGTAAAATAGTACAACATGTTAAGACAGTAATTGTTAAGTACATGCTAAATATCGCAATGGAGTAAAACTTAAAACTTTTTGTGACGTTCAAAGTAATTAGTTTTACCTTGTTCTTGTCTATGCTGCAGTCTTTCATTCCTCGCTGCTTGCTGCAGGGATCTTGTCTCAAAAATCTTGTCATGACCAGACATATGACCTTTCCTCTCAGTCTTTTGGTCTTCGTAGAACCTGATATCCTCATCTTTCTTCTCTCTGGATAACAGTCTGTTGTTCTGTATTTCCTGGATTGCATCTGGAGCTCCTATATCGAACAGGCTGTCTAATTCCAGCACAAATGCTCCTCTTTTTCCTCCAGGGTTACTTGCTCTTCCTTTGCTTTTCACCAGAGCACGATGTTTCTCATGTAGTTTCATAAGAGCTTCATTGCGTTGTACTTGGTCATTGTCTTGATCCTAGCCATCTGCCAGAATGGGATGATAGATTCAACTGTTTCATATGCAAGGTCTTGAACCATGGGCCTCCCTGCATTTTCCGGTAAATTCTGAAGATTAAGGAAATACTGGAACGCCTGTCTGTTGGTGGGAAGCTGGGAACCACTGATAAAAGCTGAAGGGTATCCAACCAGGAAAGTTTCAGTGAGATCTGGTAGATGGCCCAGTTGACACCTGCCTGTGGACAGTACGTGGAGGTTCTGAGATATCAACTGTGCGCCCACGGAGCTCCCTCAGCTCCTTGCTTAATGCCATTGTGAAGTTGTAACTTGTAGATGGTTTTCTAGATTCTGATTGAGTTTCTGTTGTTTCCTGAAAAATGATAGATAATTATTATTATTATTTATTAATTTTATGCTCTTTCATTTGATACCTAATTTGTTGCTCTATCTTGTTTAGATCAAAAGTTAAAGTGCAAAACATAATTCAAGGGACCCCGGAATTGGTGCTTTGGCCGATTTCAAGGCAGAAAATTTAAAGCTCCATGCGGCAATGCTTCCCAACATCCTAGGTCAAAATAGTTGTGATTTTCGGCTTTTTCAGGTCAAAAAGCATGGGAAAATGTACAGAAACCTATGAAAATAAGAAAAAGTTGATTTTTGAACAGGCCTACAGCCCCATACACCATATGCATGTCAGCCATCTCAGCAGTCGTGAAGCGCTCCATGTTACGCGTACTACGTCCGATTTAAGAATGCCCGCGACAAGCGCGAGTCTAGCCCACTTCACCTTTTAGCCAATTGCAGCAGCGCCCTCTCGCGCTGAATGGTGACGTCAGCGGACACACACTTATAGACGAAAAGGGGTTGTCTTGGTGTTGCCTATCCCCCATTACAATTTGTACAGAAAGTTTTCAAACACCCTGTACATATATATATATATATTATATATATATATATATATATATATATACACAGGGTGGGCGGAAAGTAGCTCCCTAATTTAAATTACATATAAATTATGTATAAATTGTGATTGCATTGTTATATTGTTATGGTGTGTTCTCTAAAGTGGTACAATTGTAACGGTAATCTTTTTTTTTTCATTTCAGATTGAAGGGTAACATGGCTGAGCGTTTAACACTGCAGGAGCGTGCCCAGTTGGCGGCACGGTACGAAGTTTGCAATCTGTCGTTCGAGTTCAAAGATGGTGGCGGGCCATTCACGGACCACGTGCCCAAGTGGACCCGAAAACAATCAAGAACTGCCACTCGAAGCTCATGACCACGGGGTCTGTGGCAGATGTTCGAAGATGTGGTCGCCCTTCGACATCCAGGGCCCAGGAGACGGTGCAGGCAGTTCAGGAAATGTTCGCACGGAGTCCACGAAAGTCAACTCGCCAGGCAGCTCGGGAAAGTGGACTCTCCCGCTACTCAGTGCGAACTGTGCTGAAGAAGGAGCTGAACTGGCGTGCGTGGAAGCCGCATTACTGCCAATCTCTCTCGGACGAGGACTGCGACATTCGCATG
Source organism: Bathynomus jamesi (assembly GCA_023014485.1). NCBI lineage: Eukaryota > Metazoa > Arthropoda > Malacostraca > Isopoda > Cirolanidae > Bathynomus > Bathynomus jamesi. The sequence continues at coordinate 1,179,000 of JAJOZX010000151.1, forward strand.
GAGTTCGGGGAAATCATGCTGGCTTGGCATGAAGACTGGCCCCATCTCTTCCGCAACATCCTCTGGAGCGACGAGGCGGTGTTCCACGTCGGAGGCTTTGTCAACCGCCACAATTGCCACTACTGGGCAGGAGAGGATCCCATGGTTACCGCTGAAAAACGGCAGAATCGGTTCAGTGTAACGGTGTGGTGTGGTATGACCTCAGATCAGGTTGTGGGCCCGTTCCTTCTGCGCAACACCATGAATGCTGAGCGGTACCTTGCTATGTTGCGAAACGAGGTCTGGCCGGTTGTCAGCACATGGGAGAACATCGACGATCTGATATTTATGCAAGATGGCGCCCCTCCGCACTTCGCTCTTGTTGTCCGTGAGTGGCTGGATGCCCACTTCCCTGGGCGTTGGATGGGTCGTCGTGGTCCACATCAATGGCCAGCCAGGAGCCCCAACTTGACACCGTGCGACTTCTTTCTTTGTGGGTGGGTAAAGGAAGAAGTCTACCGCACCAAACCGAGGACATTGGAAGAACTGGAGGACCGAATTCGGGAAGTCATGTCCTCCATCCCGCCGGAGTTCCTGCTAAAGTCAGTGGACGCCATTCCTGGGCGGCTCCAGAAGCTGGTGGAAAGAGTTGGAGCCCACATTGAATTTTAGAGAAAACCTACCATGTATGCCTACCTTTTCATATTATTTCTTCTGAAATAAATGGATAATATACGTATTTTTTTACCAATCCAAAATAGGGAGCTACTTTCCGCCCACCCTGTATATATATATAAAAAATGTAAACCCACAAGCCACAAGGAAAAGAAAAAAAAATTATATATATATATTCCTGAGGATGTCATTAGACGAAAGCGCTTGAGCACCACTTTGTGTTTCTTTTCCCTTCGTGGTTTTATTAGTTATATATATATATATATATATATATATATATATATATATATATATATATATATATATATATATATATATCTATCCCACCCCTAGTAAATGTTCAACTCTCCTCCTTAAACTAACAGCAACTGTACAACTACATTTTTATGGTAAAACTCCAAAACAGTTTAATGACAATTCTTGCCCACCTGTTGTGTTCATAATCATGTTTCTCGACGGAGCATCGAGACGTGCCATCTCTTTCCTTTTCACTATACTCCCTCCTTTCATAATTGTTCCAATAATGCCTAAATATATATATACAATAAAAAATATTACATTGGGTGCTTGGAAATAAAATACAAGGTACAGGACTTTTTAGTACACATGATTAAACTAGAGTTTAGTTTTGCTAAATTTTATTATGCATTACTATCACACTTTAAATCATCTTAAATAATTACCCTTGACTCTCTCTCTCAATCTTTTCAGAGTATTCTTCTCTCGATCTAATATCGGCTCTGTCCGTTCTCTCTGGGTACTGCTGAGAACTCCACTGCTCGTCTCTCTCCTCTGAGCCCCAACCGGGGCCTAAGCTGGCCCAAGGTCTACTACTAGGTCGGTCATCAGGACAATCTGGCGCAGAATCACACTCATTTCCGGAACGTCTACCTTTGGAATCTTATTGGGAAAAAGTGCTTAAATAATTATAAATATTAATAGAAAAAGTCTTAACACTCGTAAAATGGAGCAGTTCTGTATAATACAAATCACCTTTCAATTAACCATGATTTTGCTCCCACCCAAATCGTTCATTCATTCTGACGAAGGTAAACTTTTAACCCCACAAAAAATATTTAATTTTGAAGCAAGTTTAATCCCCCCTCCCCCACGACAACGAACAAAAAAAAAAAAAAAAAAAAAAATACGTGTCAGTTCTAATACTAAAAACCATGCATCAAGAGAAAATTGTAGCAAGTTAATTTATAAAATAATGAGTAGTATTGTAGTTACATTATAGTTAGAACAAGTACTTACTGTCTTCTCGACCGAGATGTCGATTAGAAGACTGGTTATAGCGTGGTTCAAAGATTTGGGTTGGTTGTTGGGTTGGAAGTACTCTATAAGGAGGTGGGCCTCCTCGGTGCATCTCTTGTTGTTGCTGTTTCTGAAATCGAGGAGGTAGCTTACTTTTGAAGGCAGGGGAGAACACTGGTTGCTGTTCCCTTTCCCTTCTGTCATAAGGTCTATTGTTATCATATTGGTCCCTGTAACCTTCCCTGTGGTTCACATCTCTCCTCTCCCCATAGCTCCTGTACTCCCTTGCTGCTTCTCTTCCTTTGTCATGACTGTTTTCTGGGATAGTGTCCCACCCTCCTTCCCTTTCTCTATTGCCCCCATCCTGTGAGGCAGAGCCACTTCGACCTTCTCTATCCCTGCATCCAACAAATGATGCATCACTACTGGCTTCAATCTCACTCGACTCGCAATATTCCCTCCCATCTCTTCCTCGTTTCATGCTCGACTTGGACTGATCAAACCTTTTTTTTTCTTCATATCTTTTCTCTTCCTCTTGCTGAAGTTGTCGAGCTCTTTCCAGGGCTGCCTGAACCTCCACAGTCTCTCTGCGTTTCTCCTTCCAACTTTCTTCTTCAAAGGCTGATGCTGGAGATGCAGACTTCCTGCTGTAATCACCTCTCTGGCTTTGTTCATAGCTACTTCTTGGAGGCGGCTGCGGCGGAGGCGGCTGCGGCGGAGGCGGCTGCGGCGGCGGCTGCTGCTGCTGCTGCTGCCACCTTGAAGGAACATCTGAAGGCAAGAAGGAAAGCTCATAGCGGTCTCTTTTTTCTTCATTTATCTTCCTTTCTTCTCTTTCCTTTTCTCTATTGCCATGGTTGCGCTCTACAGAAGATATAGAGTCTGGAGTCTTTGAAGCATTTCTTTCAATCTCCCTCTCCCTCTTCTCCTTTGCCCTCTCATTGCGCCAACCATTTCTTTCCTCTTCTGTACTTGCTTCATCTTCACTAAAATTCAATTTTTTACTGTAAATTGAAATAAAATATGTTACTACAGAATTCAACAATTGTCCAAATAACCAACAAATTAATTCTACAACTTTCCCACCTTATTTCAAACAAACAAGAATCATACAACAATCAATGAGTAATAGTAGTCACTGAATAGAATTGTTATTGCAAATTTAATTAGAGGTATTACGAGAGAATCAATGGCTGCCCCCTTACTTATAATCAATATCGGCTGCAGAATTGGCCCATCCATCAGACTCGGGAGGAACAGGTTCAAAGTCTTCCAGATCTTCTTTCTTGATAATTGGAGGAGGAACTACCACAGGGTCATCATCAGTGGGATGAGGACCACTGCCCCTGTACCTTCCATCACGAGGAAAGGGGTGTCGCCCTGACGGTACATACCCTAGGGGCCTGGGCATGTTACTACCTCCTTTCATCTGAAATTAAACAAGTTACTGAAAAACAATTTTGCCAAAATATACAAATGGCTTCCTTCACAGTAACTAAGAAATATTTCAATTTTTTCTGAACACTTACATAAGGAGCCATCATGCCTCTGAATTGATGAGGAGGGGCTGGAGGACCCATAGGCCCTAGATATCCAGGCATAGTAGCACTAGGAATACTACTAGGGGGACCAGGGACAGTACCCATCCCACCAGAGCCTCCTCCAGGCCCAATAGACATGCCTAGAGGAGGGCTTCCTCTTGGACCCAAATTACCAGACCGATTGGCATGAGCCATCTCTCCTGAGAAAAGTAATAATTCTTAGTCCAGTTAAAAAAGGGAACACGACTATAAAATAAAGTTGTCATTAGGCACTTAGAAAATGTGCCTACTTCAAGCATATTATAAATGGCATGGTAAATAATTATGAACAGCCATAAATGTCTTAAGTGAAAGCGCACATACTACATAAGCATGTTTTTTTTTAATTATAGAGGTATTACTTCATAACATCCCACTCACAAATACATTTGCAATATATTTAGCTACTACACTTACTACATTCTATATACAAAATTACTTCATTCATTATTCAAAAGCAACCACAACAAACCATTCAATGACGTGTGCACTGCTAAAAAAAAATATATATATATATACTGCAAGTAGAAGCAGTAACTACACAATGGGATTTTTAAAAGCTACTGTTGCTGAGGATACTAACCATTAAAACCAGCAGAACTGTGTGGGCTTGATGAGGGCCGATCATCCTGCTGAGGCGGAGCAACTCCACGCCCACCACCCAATACCCAACTGCCTTTTGCTTAAAGATACAATTCACTCATTAGAGACTTCTATTACAAATGAAAGAGGAAGCAACCTAAATTTTGAGCATCATTTTAATCCAAAGTTAAGTCTCTACACTCAATCTACTGCTAAAAATTGAGAGCATTCTACCTCTAAGCTTTCACCCATATACTTAAGATACTTACTCTCTGGGCGGAGGCTGGGCCCTGGACCATACTGAGGAGTGGATTCCACGAGGGAGCTGCCACCACCGAGTGTGGGGAACTCCCGATGAAAAAACGGCGACTGCTGGACTGAGGAGGCTTGTTGGAGACCACCATCCAGTGGGGGTGTTTGGGTAGGAGGGGGCCCTACATTGCTCGTTCCGCTGTTCCATGGTATTGGGGGGACTGCAGTCACTCCACTTTTTGGGGTGGGAGCTTGAGGAGCCAACCCCGGAGATGGAACTGGAGTAGGGGCCGTCTTTCCCCCTTTCACAACTACCTTTGAATTGTTTATGACATTGCTGTTGCTGTCTGAAGTAGCAGTATTGTTTGTGCTGATAACATTGCTTGGAGTAGATTGAATGCCACCATTGTTGTCGATTGTATTTGGTTTTAAATCTAAGGAACATTACAAATATTAATCTAATTTCCCAAGCAGTTGGGGGGGAGGGGGGGGATTTCCTTAAATTTAGCACACTTAGGTATATTGATAAAATTCCTACAACCCAATTTGGAGGCCACTCTGACATCTGGTGTCAAAGATAAAGGTCAGTGAAGTTTGACCCAACCTTGAGAATTTTTCATAAGCCAACAAGTATAACTTTTTTCTCGTTAACCCAGAAAGCTGTCCTTGGTCTCATTTTAAAGCACTTTGATAGATCTACATTTCTTGTTCTATGAAAATCTGATAAATGTAAAGCAAGTTATAATTTTCTACAACCTTTGACCTGATCTAGGTCAAAACATGGACTGTACTCTCTGGTTTTCTTTATTTCTTTCATGCGACCTTAATATATATACACACGTGTTTTTTTTTTAACACCGAGAAATTTCAGCTCTTGAGATATGGTAGAAAAGACGAACTTAGACTGCATATTATGCTCCAGATGGACAGAATATTCGGAGAAGCACAAAAGTGATCAATCTGGGGGTAATAATGACCAATGATGCCAAATTCAAAACAAAATCAGATAGCTATAAATAAAGCAAAAAGATTTGCGGGGCAGGTACTAAAAACGTTCAAAAGAAGGGACAGGACAGTAATGATTCCCCTGCTAAAAAAATTATTACACCAAAACTTGAATACTGCCCAGTTTTGATGTCCCCACATAAAAAGGAAGAAACTAATAAACTAGAAGAAATGCAAAGACATTTCACTAGCCAAGATTGATGGCTGCAAAGAACTCAACTACAGTACTAGGAAAGACTACGTAAACTAAATCTCTACTCCCTTAAAAGGAGAGGGGACCATAATCTACATATGGAAAATGATCAAAAAACTGGTACCAAACCTAAAACTAAACCCAATTACCATTCAAACAACACTGGAAAATAGGAAAGGCAGAATGTGTATAGTGTTCCCAAATTAAACGCCTGAGAAGGGACCTCCTCAACACTGAAAAAAAATAGCTTAGTTGTCAGGGGGCCAAGACTTTTCAACCAGCTTCCAAAGGACCTCAGAAACATTACAGGGGTTAAAGTTGAAGTCTCCAAGAGAAGACTAGATGCCTAGCTCAGGATGATACCAGATGAGCCAGGTGTACCTGGCTAAGTATGGTGGAGAACGCAAGAAAGCAACTCGCTCCTCCACCAAGTCAGACCTAGAGGTGGGGCCACCAGCTTGACCTCCGTGTGAAGATAGACCAACGCATGAAACAGCAACAAGGGGTGTGTGTGTGTGTGTGTGTGTGTGTGACTACAAATCATCAGCCCCAGGTTTGAGACCTGGTGTGCAGCAAAACACAGCTGTTCATCCTTCCACACAAAGGAAGTGGTTGGTAGATAAATGGGTACCCTGGGTGGCCTAGTGGTTAAGACATTGGGGCTGCTGGTGGGGCATGGTTCAGATTCCATGTTCAACTGTAGGTCTAAGGTGGAGTGAAAATCTTAACCTTTGTCACAATGAACAATTCTGGCAAAAGCTAACCAAAGGTGTACATATATATAAAGGTGGACATTCTAATAGTATTGGAGGTATGAATATTTATCTGGAGTTTATCTTAAAAAAAAAAAAAAAAAAAAATTTTAAATTTATTCACATTTCCATAAATATTGCATTATTGAACACAGTACTGTACAGTACAACATGGCCAAAGTCTCAACCAGCTTCTAAATACTTGAGACCAGTGCTGTAATGGGGGATACGCAGCCATACAGCATATCCCCACCTTAAAATTTCAGGCATACCATATAGCTAAGAGTAGAACCATGGCCATACGCAGTTAAGTGATTCATGAGCGAATGTCACTAATTTGTAAATTTTGATAGTACAGGTAAATACAGATTTATTAGTTTCGTAAATTTTGTATGAACAGGCATTGCTTCAGACCTGTGCGGGATACAAGCTCTATAATTTTTAAGCCTTTATAATAAAGCTTTTAGATCAACAATTTTTATTTTAGGAAAGGCATCAAACCTCCATCCCTATTCCCTCGCTGACCAATGGTGGAAGTAGCATATGGGCAAGAAAAAAGTTACCATTACAGCACTGCTGGAGGAGGACCCCGAGTTTTTGAGGCATTGAAAGCCATAAAGTTTTCTCTGCCCCCAATCAGAGATAGCAGAAAGATCAAAGGACACATGCCCCCATAGTCACTCCACACAAATCATGGAGTGACTGTTGAGTGTGACGCTTTGGGAAGCAGGTGGAGAAGTGGAATAATCAGCACAGGAGTGCAACAGGAGAGGAAGTGAGACTTAATTAAAAGATAATTGATAAATAAAAGGAAAAGAGTGGGTGACAGGACAGAACCCTGAAGAACACCACTGTTGATAGATTTAGGAGAAGAGTGCCATCTACAACCTCAGCTATTATATATCAGCCAGAAAGGAAATTAGAGAGGAAGGCACAGATAGAAGATAGAAACCAAAGGAGGGCAGTTTCAAAATTAAAGATCTGTGCCACACTCTATCAAAAGCTTTTGATATGTGTAGCACAACAGCAAAAGTTTCAATAAAATCCAGAAATGAGGATGGCCAAGAGTCAGAGATATGCAAGAAGATAGCCAATAGAGCATCCATTGTGGAACCCATATTAATGATCTGAAACAAGATTGTGAGAAGAAAGGAGTTCAAGAATCTTCCTATAATTAAGGACAGATTCAAAAACTTTAGAAAGGCAAGAAATCAAAGGAATTGGACAATAGTTGGAGGGTTGTGAGCAGTCACCCTTCTTTGGGGCAGGCTGAATAAAAGAACTTCCAGCAGGAAGGGAAAGTACCAGATGAAAGACAAAGACAAAAGAGTTTGCCTATGCAGAGTGGCAGCACTGAAGCACAGTTCTTAAAAACAACAAGAGGAATCAGGATCATATGAGGCATTCCAGGGCAAATCACCCAAAATTTAAAAAATTTGAAAATTGACATATGGGGTTCTTCCAGGTGCTGATTTCACTGGTTCAAATAAAGTTCTATGACCCATAGTTTTTGAGATACAGGCCCCACTTTACCACCTAACTTTAATGGGCAATAACTCCCAAACATCTTATGCTAGACCTATAAAACTATACATTTTAGAATCAGCATGAAGAGATCTATTAAATGATACCACATTCAAATGTGTAGAACAATAATGAAAATTTCCCCCCCTTTTTTTACTTCTATTTTTGAACCCCCCCCCCCCCCCAGACAGTGAAATAAAAAAAAAAAATTTTTATTTATTAAACTCCGATTAATTGTTGAAAGATACAAACAATAAAAAAATATGGGTATCAAGTGGCAAAATATTTTTAAAATTATTGAAAAAATATGTACATTGACATTTTTACGCACACTAAAATAGAGAACTACAAATGATATATTTACATCCTATGCATAACTCATATTCACGCACTCTCTCTCTCAAATGTTTGTTAATTATGCTTATTTTGAGTCAAATCATATCTTATTTTTGAGATTTACAAATGTGTATTTTTAGTAATGAAAAATGGTTAGATACTGTGATGATCCTTTACAAAAACATAAGAAAAAGATACACAAGGATATAAGAACCATCAGCCAATCACTATGATCGATGTAAATGGAAAATACAAAGGAATACTGTACTATGTAGCAACTGTAGAAAATTATTGATCCAGAGACCAGAGTTGCTATCAACATCACAAAGTAAAGTCAGATCACAATCGGTCTTCTGAGAATGTTATTTCAGAAAGGGATGAATATGATCCAAGTATATCAAGTAATGCCAAAGAAGAGGTTTCTCAAGTTCTAGAAAGTCTTTATGTGACTCCAATGAAGAAGCGTAAGTATTTAATGATAGGTACTACTTATATTTATAATTTTTTTATTTATATTATTTATTTATAATGCATTTACTTTCAAGACTAAGTTTTTCAGCAACAGCTGAAAAACTTAATGAAATTAATATGTTGACATTAAATTTATTAAACTTAATTAGTATGAATTTTAAAATGATACGCTATTATTAAGTAGGAATATACCTAAACTAAAACTGAAGCATAAAAACAAAATGTAGGTATTCACCTTTGATAGTAGAAACTAGAAGCGCAACTCCCTAAAGATTGGAGGATCAATGGGCCCATTAAATCATTTGGAATTCATTTGGTCAAAATAATTTTTGGTTTAATTTGACTATCTCAAAGAAAGCTCATTTTGTTACACTTGAAATCAATATTATAATCCAAAAAATTTAATATGCACATGTAATGTTTTGTTTATAGCTATTATACATTCATGAATTTGTTTCAGGTCAATGATTCATCTCATGAATGAACTGGTTGAAGCTTTCCATTCTACTGACAGTTATGAGAGGAAACTCAAAATATTGACATTATCTCCATTTACCATATCAAAAACTATAAATCTATTTCAGACAACTGAATATTTAGTTAAGAAAAGCAGAAATATAAAACAAAAACTTGTAATTATTCCTGAAATTGAACCCATGTCAAAAGGAAAAGTAATAACAAAAGGTACTAAAGATTCTGTTGAGAAATTTTTTGAATCAGATGAAATTAGTCGTTTGTGCCCAGGTACAAAAGACTGCCTGAGTATCAGAAATGAAAATGGGTATAAAGAATGTGCAGAAAGGACTGGTGTTAATGAATCTGAAAGAAGCTTTTAGTCTCTACAAAAATAACCCAGATAGTCCCCAAATTGGCTTCTCTAGTTTTGCCAGCTTTCGCCCCCAGACATTGTGTTTTAGCTGGAGCTGCTGGTACCCATTCTGAGTGTGTATGTACATACCACCAGAATGCCAAAATACAATTCTCAGCTTTGTGTGTCAAAGGGTTGGAATACACAACTCTTGAAGAATAATTTAAATAGCCATACAGCTGTAGTTCTTGGTGACTTTTCAGGAAACTAGTCATTTGTAGTACAGGATGCAGCCCAAGGTTTTCATTGGGAAAATACCCAATGCACAGTGCATCCCTTTGTGTTATATTATAAGGAACCAGAAAGTAATGAAACAAAACATTCAAGTTATTGTTTTTTATCTCTAAATACGAAACATAACACTACAATGGTTTACACTTTTTTAAATACACTCATACCTATTATAAATTATTAGAAAATCCCACCTTCATATCAAAAAAATACATTATTTTACTGATGGATGTGCAGGACAATATAAAAATCATTTCAACTTTAACATTTGTAAACATGGAGATTTTGAGCTAGAATGTGAGTGGCATTTCTTTGCCACAAGCCATGGTAAGAGCGCTTGTGATGGGATTGGGGGTACAGTGAAAAGATGTAACCAGTGAGTATGCAGAGAACATTCGCAAATCAAATATTAACACCAGAAGACATGTTTGAATTTTGTTCAAACAATATAAGTGATAGCATAAATTTTTTTTTTAATAAATTCTGAAGAAATTGAAGCTATGGAAAAATTTTTAAGCGACATATGAAAAAAGTATGCGGCTAAGAGGAACACAAAAATTCCACAGATTTGTACCTATTAATGCAAACAACAAACATTTGAATTATCTTCTGATGAAGTTGGTGAGGTGAGGATTATAAGCAAAGCTTTTCTGGGTGAAGATAATGTTGAAGTTAATCCAAAAATAGGAGTGTACATAGTTTGTACTTACAATGATCAGAAATGGTTGGGATTTGTACATTCCTATAATGAGGAGTTTGATGACTTTGAGGTTAGCTTTTTGCATCCATCAGGATATAGTGTTTACTATTACTTTCCACAAATTAGAGATACATGCCACATATCAAGAGACCATTCTAGGTTTATTAAGCACACCAACTTTAAAGCCAGGAACAATGCATATTCAATATGTTTTCCCAGAAAATGAGTTGAAAAAACTTTTGTAATTATGAATCAACTTGATGTAGTGTGTGTTCAATTTGTATTTTTGCTGTTTATTTTCATCCATGTGAATATATCATTTGTAGTTCTCTATTTTAGTCTACAGGTGTAAAAATGTCAAAATTTCACAATGTACATATTTTTTCAATAATTTTTAAAATATCTTGCAACTTGATACCCACATTTTTTTTATTGTTTATCTTTTTACAATTAATGGAGGTTCAAAAGAAAAAAAAATTTTGAATTTCACTGCCGGGGGTGGGGGGTGATTTCATTATTGTTCTACACATATGAATGTGGTATCATTTAATAGATCTCTTCATGCTGATTCTAAGAATGTATAGTTTTATAGGTCTATGGTAAGATGTTTGGGAGTTATTGCCCATTAAAGTTAGATGGTAAAGTGGGGCCCATATCTCAAAAACTATGGGTCATATAACTTTTTTATTTTGACCAGTGAAATCAGCACCCGGAAGAACCCCATATGTCAATTTTCATCAAAATCCAAGTCAGAGTGGTGACATGCATTGGGTGCTCTCTCCTGGAATGCCCCATACGTCTTCCAAGAGTTGAGCCCAGATGGGGCAGAAAGAACATCTTTAAAACAGATTCTAATTTTAGACAAAGAAATCAGAGAGGAGATGGAGAAACATCACCAGAATCATCCATGGTTGCGTTGGGAGGCGAAAGTTTGAATGAAGAGTTCAGCTTTGTCAGGAGAAGAGACCAACTGAGCCATTGGAATGGAAGAGAGAATGGAAAGAACAGGAAGTAAAGTTGTTGGAGAGGTTCTCAGCTAGATGCCAGAAAAAGCAAGAATAATTAGAATCAGATAGGTGATCACATTTTCATCAAATGAAATATTTGGGGAGTCGAAGAACAGAATTTGCACAATTCCCAGCAGAATTATAACCCGAGTGAGTCAGCATTTGGATGGCAACAGTACCTTTTGAAAGACTCCTCGCTGTTGCACACAGCATTAGAACAAGTTAAACCAAAGTTTTTTTGAATCAGTAGTAGGAATAGAATATGCAATGTACACCTCCATGCCTGAGAAAATCACCTCTCTGATGTGCTCACCACACTTGGAAGGGCCCTAGCACCTCCTCTTGGGAGAATCCAAAGGCTGAATTGGAGCAATAACCTTGGTTAACCTTTGTTTATGTTCCACCCAACTGTTCATTCTGACGAAGGTCAAGCTTGTCACTCCACATTATACCTACATTTTATCGTGGACTCAGAACCATGCCTTACCAGTATTCCAGTGTCTTAATCACTAGGCTACCTATTTATCTAAATTTTTTCTTTTTTTGGTGTGTGGAAGGATGAACAGCTAGGTTTTGCTGCGCGCCACCTGTCATCACCGGGTCTCCATCTGACAGTGATGTGCATCGTAAACACAGCTGTTATTGTGATCTTAACTGCAGAGAATAAAACAGTTGGAAATATTCACAAACATGTACAAAACGTTTACAGAGATGCTGTTGTTGATCAAAGCACAGTTGGACACTGGTCTAAATGTGTGTGATCATTGGAGAGAGGGAGAGCCAGCCTCAATGATGAGCCACGCAGCAGTAGGGTGTGTCAATTTTGTCAACTTTTTTTCAAATCAATTTTGGTAGTGAAAATATAGTGTCTTTTCATGTCAAAACTTGAAATTAGCCAACCAAAATGAAATAAAATAACCCTTACCTACATCAATTTTACCTTAAAGTTTCAGAAATTCTCTTTTTTACTAAATAATAGGACATAAATTGATTAACTATTCATCTGTCACAGAATTATCCCACTGATCGCATATGGAGTGTTTTCAAGGTCATATAGTAGTTGTACAATGTACAAGTCACAACATGAATAGAACTGTCCCTCACTCAGTCCTCAATTGCCTCTTAGATCTCATAGATGGTGGTTTGCTGTTATTGCTCTTGTACCTACTTCATAGTTACTCTACTAGATGAATACTACAGTTTAACTAAGTATGGATTATTGAAATTATTTATCATCATCATATTCTTCTGTAATTATGTTGTAATCCCATGAAATGTTTTTTTATTAAATTTTAGGACATCGAATGACTAAACTTTGAAATATCGTAATTGATATAAAATACTAGTTTTTTTCTTTTCAGATATTCCTAAGATGCCAAAATTGAAGACAAGAGAGGTCAGTCATCATGCCACTTGAGCCTGTTAGTCAGTACAGGCAAGGAGCTTCCCGTATCAGAACTACTAACAGTGCGAGACATGCTGAGACTAGGGTTACTCCTTCATGAACAAAATACAAAGGATAGAAGGAACTACACAGAGAGAGAGCTCATAAGGGACATGATTCCCCCTCTTCTGCATCAGTGGAAAAAAGCTAGTGTGTTATTCAAACCACCTGTACTCAATCAGTATAGAACTATTGAGCTAAAATTAACAAAGCTGTGGCACAAAGCAGTTGAGACATCACTTAGTAAAGGAAAACTAGTAAAAAATAAATTTCTGCACACACTTGATACTCTTCTTGACATTTTTAACTGCCAGTGTCCCATAGTTGTGTGTTCTGAAGCCAATTGTTCTCCCTCATGCAGAAAAGAACCTCACCCTCACATTGATTGTCGCTGTCCTCATAAGAAGAAGATACCTGTTTTGGAGCTGGGTAATTCTGGGTAATTCTATGAGAAATAGACAAATGAAGTACACGGTCACCTCTTCAAAATTCATGAAACTTGGTGTGAGGGTTGGTTTAGGTCCAAATTACAAATTTCTGAATTTTTTTGAAAATTGGTCAAGTTGGTCAAATTTTATGGCTTGACCAAATTTATCAAATGAAAAAACCAATAATTTTCAAACGTAAATATCTCAGCTCCTAATTGTGGTAGCATAAGTAGTCTTAAATGATAAAATATGTAAAATTAACTGTAGTTTCTAAATATGTATCATTTTTTTAGGGTAACAAAAATAAAATTATGATTTTTTGGAAAAAAAAACATTTTTTGCGATTTGGCAGCAAAGATATCTTTTTAAAAAAAAAAGACCAGGAATAAAAAAATGTTTATTTGATGAATGTACACCATAATAAGTAATAAAAAGTCAGCTTATCGACGATTATAAAAAAAAAATTACTAAAAAAAAAAATCCTCCAAATTTTAATTTTTTGCTTTCTTTCCAGATTTTCAGTATATACCTAATTTTCTAGTATACGTAAATTTACCTAACCCTTAAAATGCCTCAAAACACAAAATTTTGTTGCGATCCTATGAAAAAACAGAATTTTCTGTAACCAGGGATGGGGAGTCGGCCAAAAACAACCGACTCCCGAGTCGGTATTTTTAAAAACCGACTCAGACTCCCGACTCTTTCCTTATCATGCTGATCTACAACCTTAGAAATATTGGGATGTTTGTTTCGTAGATGGCGTTTCAAGTTTGAGGCTCTAGTTGGAGCATTAGCATGTTTCCCAGTGTAAGCACTAATTTTTGCATTACACTCTTTACCATCCTTTTCTACTTGATAAATAAAAATACTTTCATCCTCATTTAGCTAAAAATATTGAGAGACTGCTGATTTTCTACTAGGCCCACGACTCATTACTAATAGGGGCTAATTAAATTAATAATTAATATATTGCTAATTTTTATATGGTACCTAGTATCCTAAAATAGAAATATGAAATTCATTTGCTAAGATTTACCAGAACAATCAAATGTGGAAATGTGAATCTAGAATTAGTCAGGAAGATATTTATTTAGGGCAGAGTAGTATTCTGGTAAATTGTTGGCATATAGAAATTGAATCAAAGAGTCAGGAGTCGGTCATTTTTACCGACTCCCCACCTCTGTCTGTAACATCAAAAAAGTAAACTCTGCCATGGCAGCTGCAAGCTATGGAACTTTGGAAGAAAATCAATTACTATGCAGCAATTGCTATGTCACAATTAAAAAGAAGCCAATTGTATTAGAACATTCCACGAATCCTCCACCACCATTGCAAGAATTTGTCGTTCAAGACAGGCAATTCAATAAAGATTTGCTCAGCGACAATATTTTACCTTTATTTGATGAAAGCCCTATTAAAACAGGTAATAAAACAAGAGAGACTCCGTTCAGGACATTTGTTTCTTAATGCCAAATTCGTAGTTTTGTTTTTAAATATTAGCATCAGCACTTGAATACATATATACAAAATATTTGATATTTGATTATTTCACGCAACCTAAATTTATGAATTTGTTTTACAGCTGGATTAAAGACGGGACAAAAACAGATAAAGGCTTCTACGAAGTTGTAGATGTAGAGCTTTCTTTGCAAAAACGTCTGAGTGAACCTATTACTTCTATCAAAGGTACTCAACAACTACATCACTTCGTCCCAATTTCCAAGAATTTGTTGAAGGTTTATCCACTCTCTCAGAGTGCACAGTCAGTCGAAATGAGAGAGCTCATTAGGGTTTCTGCTTCGGTTCAAGAACATAATACTCTCTCTCAACGCGAAATTGAAACAGGCTCTTTTGTGGGTTGTATGTATGAAAATAAACTATGGCTCAGATTAGTCCAGTCCTTTGACTGTGAATAATGATGATTTTCTGATAAAATTTCTCCATCCTTCGGGCGTATGTCCCTCATACATTTTTCCTGCGCATGATGATGTTTGTCACATTCCAACAGAAAATATATTTGGGAGTATTGAAGCAAGTTTACGAGGAGGAACAAGAATACAATACATTTTTCCACTTCAAGAATTAAATAACTTTTCAAAGATGATAAAATAAATTCTATCTAATGTATACTATTTAAGATTGTCTATATAATATTTCTAAAATTTTTATCTAAGATTTGTGTATCTACTTAATAGTTATAAAAATCTTTTCAAATTCTTTTTTCTTCTTATATTATTAGTGTCTAAAATTTGGATTCACTGGATGAGAATACTGTCTCTTAATTCATTCTCAAAGACTTGTGTACGTGTAGTATTAGGAAGAGTATTTTATCCTCTGATAAGCGCTTTATAAATTAAACATTATTATTGTCAATATATTCTGTCCCTAAATATAAGAGGTTATGTATGTACAGTGCCCGCGAAAAGTATCCGATCACTCAAGAAAATACAATATTTTCCCTTGATATTCAGAGACACGTAATTCACTTTCTATTTGTTCTAGCGACATCTGGTAACTTTGAGGTTGCTCGCTGATATGAGAGCTATCCAACGCATTCTCAAATTAGTGTTCTGGTAGCCTTCGTTGCGGGTGGCTGTGTCTCAAATTTGTCAGATTTCACTGTTTGTATAAATTTCTTGATATTTTTTTTTTTTTTACAGAAAGTGGTGTAAATAAAATTTATATATAATGTGTGCTAAAAAACAACTTAAGAGTGATTGTCGAGGTGCTATTGTTGCTTTGCATGCATGTGGGAAATCACAGAGACAGATAGCTAAGGAATTAAACATATCCCAAAGTACCGTTAATTTATGGGTTTCACGGGCTAAGAACAATGGTGGCCTAACCACGCCAGTCCCTAAAAAACGATCTGGCAGACCGAGAAAAACAAATTCGCGAACAGACAAACTTATGAAATGTTTAGTATTGAAAAACCCAACAATAACTGCGAAAGAAATAAAATTTAATATGAATAATTTGTTATCTGGTGTTTCTGAACGAACTATCCAGGAGCGGCTCCAAAAAGAACTCGGATTACCATCTCGCCATGCTGCTAAGAAACCGTTCATTAATGAAAAAATGCGTAAAAAACGTGTCGCATTTTGTAAAAAATACATTCATTGGACTGTTGATGACTGGAAGAAGGTTTTATTTAGCGATGAGTCGACATTTTTGACATTCAGAAGTTGTCCAAAAAAGGTTCGCCGGCCTATTGGCTCAAATAGGATGGACCCTAAAGACAATGAAACACCCTCCAAGTGTGATGGTTTGGGGTTGTTTCGGTTACTATGGGCGTGGAAACTTATATTTTCTTCCGAAGAACACAACTATGAATGGTGCACGGTATTTAGCAATGCTACAGGATAAACTTCCAATGGCAATGGCAATCCAAAGGACAAAAACATACATGCATGATGGTGCACCATGTCACAGGGCCAAAAAGTGACAAAATGGATTACTGACAATAAATTTGATATTTTGGATTGGCCTGGTAATAGTCCAGATCTCAATCCGATAGAAAATCTGTGGCTAATAATAAAAAATAAGGTTGAATGCCACGACACTGGCTCAGTCGAAAAATTATAAGAGGCCATCAAAAAGGTATGGTGCAAGGAAATATCAGTGGAAGTTTGTCAAAACTTGATTAAATCCATGCCAAAACGTCTAGAACAAGTCATCCAAACCAAAGGACAGATGACAAAATACTAATATAAGGTTAGTATACATTTAAACATTGTTTTTTATGTAAAAAATACAAATTTCAAGGGTGATCGGATACTTTTCGCGGGCACTGTACATTGTACATGTCAATATATTCTGTCCCTAAATATAAGAGGTTATGTATGTACATTGTACATATATTTTAAAAGACTTTCTCCTAAGTTGGTTTATCTACATGTATTTTTTATATGAATTGAAAATTGTCTTTTTTTGGACC
The DNA here is from genome assembly GCA_023014485.1 of Bathynomus jamesi. NCBI lineage: Eukaryota > Metazoa > Arthropoda > Malacostraca > Isopoda > Cirolanidae > Bathynomus > Bathynomus jamesi. Next base: position 1,196,221 of record JAJOZX010000151.1, read on the forward strand.
AACAAGTCTGTAATAAATCTTCGTCATCTGAAAAAAAATTTTATTACTTAATTTCACTCAGTTTTGAGCCTTATAATAAACTATAAGCTGACTTTTTATTACTTATTATGGTGTACATACATCAAATAAACATTTTTTATTCTTGGTCTTTTTTTTTGAAAAATGATATCTTCGCTGCCAAATCGCAAAAAAAAAAAAAAAAAGATGACTTTCCAAAAAATCATTTTATTTGTTACCCTAAAAAAATGATATATTTAGAACTACAGTTAATTTTACATATTTTATCATTTAAGACTTATTACGCTACCACAATTAGCAGCTGAGATATTTACGTTTGAAAATTATTGGTTTTTTCATTTGGCCAAAATTTGGTCAAGCCATAAAATTTGACCAACGTGATAGATGATGATAAGATAAGAAGAGCACAAGAAAAAATAATGAAGGAAATATCTGATCAGCATGAAAAAGATTTGAAGGAGGAAGGTCTCTCTTGCCTTTTGTTTGATGGAAGAAGAGATGACACAAAAGTTCTCCTAGAGGTAGAGGGAATGGACAGAAAGTTTCCCAGTCTCATCAAAGAAGAACACTACTGTGTGTGTTCCAAACCTGGTGGCCACTATTTGTTTCACTTTGTTCCTGAAGCAGAAGAAGAAGGCAAGAAACATGCAGAGGCAATTGCTGATCAAATAATATGTTGGCGTCAAGAAAGAAGACTTGACAGTTCACTGCAGGCCGTTGGTGGAGACTCAACTGCGGTGAACACTGGATGGCAGGGCGGTGTTATGACGCATTTAGAGAAAAAACTTGGAAGAAGGCTTGTTTGGATTGTATGTGATTAGCACACAGGGGAACTACCTCTTCGTCGTCTCATCCAGGAACTTGATGGTCCTACAAAGAGCAGCAACAAGTGGTCAGGCCCCCTTGGCAACATGCTAGATGAAGCAACGGAATTAGAAATAAATACAAAATTTCCAAAGGTCGAAGTAGGCCCTCCCCTTCCAGTGTTGTCTGAAGAAGTTATCAAAGACCTCAGCATGGATCAATCTTACGCTTATCATATTGTTCAAGCAAACAGATCAGGAGAGTTGCCTCAAAATCTGGCTCTTGGAGATTGGACCCGTAAGTCACAGTCATTGGTTAACTACAGTGATTCATTTCTGCAGGATTTGGGTTTCCAAACATGCACTGAAGGGCAAAATGCTACAGAATTTGATGTTGATTGTTGAATTTATTGTTGGGTTTTTATCTTCCTCACTGGTTCAATGTAAAACTTAATCCAATGTGGATGGAGGGACCCAACCACATCTTGTTTCAATTACAGCTACTAAGAACCCAAAGGAAAATAGTGGTGGACATCGTGTTACCTGTGGTGAGAAGGTCCGCTCGGTATGCTAGGCCAGAGGCAGTTTTGCAAGCAATACTCTGCAGCCAATGTACCAAAGAGTGAACTGAGGCTGTGGAAATCATTCTAAAGCAGTGGTTCTTAACCTGGGGGGCGCCGGTAATTTCCAGGGGGGGGCGCGATCCCTTGGGGAAAAACAGGAATTTCTCTAATTGTATTTGTTATTCTCTTAACGAGAGCATAAAATCTGGGAGAGAATGTTATTTTGATGCAAAGGGGGCGTGGAGGGAAGGACCAATTCCTAGAGGGGGCATGGTAGTAAAAAGGTTAAGAACCACTGTTCTAAAGCTTAGAGGAACATCACTAGATGATGACCAGCTGGGAGACTGCTCTGTTCAGACAAGGAAGGTACCTCCGATAAACGTCAATGCCACGAAATTGTCAGAATTAGTTAACTTGAGTTCGGAAGTTTTGGAGCCACCACTGACAACATGTATAACAAACAAAGATTTAACACAACTTAAAGAGGCCCCAATGCAAGTGCCAAAGTGGCCTTCTCACACTCAGAATGTGGAGATATATGTGAAAATGGTCACAGAAGCAGCTTGTCAAGTTTACAGTCACAAGAGGCAAGAAGGCTACATCAAAGCGCAAGTAGCAAGTCAAATGCTGATGTCAAGGAACCGCAGCAAAAAGGACATGACTGCATTGGTTACTTTCAAATAAAGACTCTGAATGATATCTTATTGCCACTTTAAATGTTGATAGGATGTTTGCGCATATTTGTTATTTTGTTACAAATTTACAGAAAAATATAATTTTTGAATTAAAATTGATGTAGGAGTAGGAGTTATTTTTTATTGTTTTTGAAGCAAGGATATTATTTTGTATGCCAAATGATTACATTAAATTGCTACCAAATCACATGATTTTCAATTTAGTCATTTCACCCCCAAAATTGACACACCCTAACGCAGCAGCCACCCGGCATCAGCTGTGACATCTCACACTGTGCAGTGCAGTGCTAACAGCATCATTCGATCAAATCGGCACATCACATACAAGGAGCTATCACTAGAGCTAGGAATTAGTGAAGGAAGTGTGAATACGATAATTCAGCAACTGGGATACTCAAAAGTGTGTTCATGGTTTGTGCCTCACTAACTAATTGAAGATCACAAAGCCCAATGAAAACAAATTGCTTCCAAGTTGTTGGTTCGATACGAGACAGAAGGGGATGACTTTCTTTCACAAACCATGACTGGGGGAGAGACTTTGGTACACCACTTTGAACCTGAAACAAAACACCAATCCATGGAATGGCATCACTTAGACTCCCCACGCAAAAAAAAGTTCAAAATGGCTCCCTCTGCAGGAAAGGTTATGGCCACCATCTTCTGGGACACAAAAGGGGTATTCTGGTGGACATTATGAAGAAAGGACAAACAATCAACTCGGAGGCTCCCTACAGAGACTCGAGATGTATAGACAAAAATCAGTTCTTCTAACTCAATTGGTAAAAATAAAGAAATAGGTTATTTTAATATACATATTAAAAGGCAAATTGTCTTAAAAATAGCAGACATTTAGATCTCTGAGACAAATCTAATGGTACTTTTCTCAACACTCTAGCTCAAACAGTTCCAAAGATACAGTGCTCCAAAGTTTGGTGGAAAAAGGAACTTGGTCAAAATAGAGGTGGGTATGGTCCACTGAAATGGCTGTAGCTTCTATACTAACTTAACACTAAAAATCTTGGTTTAGGTTAAGGTAGACCTGTGTACCCAAAATTGGGTGAAAGGAGAAAAAAATTGGTCGTGATATCAAATGACCTACACAAGGTCAAAGGTAAAAAATAAGATCAACTTTTTTTTTTTGACCACCGAGGTAAAATATGAATAGAAACAAAGTTGTAGATCTGCTTAAAAGCTTTAAAATAGTGTTTAAATGGTCTCTAAGTGCAATAGGAGCCGAGATATTTCATGTTGAAATATGGTATGACCTTGGAAATTTACCTTTTTTCACAAAATTCAAAGGGCCATATCTCCAGAACCATATGACCTAGAGCAGGGGTCCCCAACCCTGTGCCCGCGAGCACCATGGTGCCCACCGACCCTTTTGCGTGTGCCCGCCACTGACTAACTACGATTGATAAGTTTTTATTTAAATTTTTAATAAAATGTTATGTAAAATATTTTAAATATTTAGTTACTAAATATTTAAAATACGTAACATACTTAACATTTTTTTTTAAATTTTAGTAGTTATTTACAGAAACAGATGCTCATTTATTTGAAAATAATTATTTCTTTATAAATAAATTAAGTTAAGTTAAGTTGTCTTTTGATAATTTTTCTAAGATTTAGTTTGCCCATCCTTGTTTTTTTTGTGTATTATGTTCATTATTTCACAGAGGAATTAAATGTTTTTTTGTGTATTATGTTCATTATTAAGTCCAACTATAAATTTGCCTTGAAAAAGTAAATGGTGCCTGCCACACTACCGGTAGTCTTGAATGTGCTCTTCAGCACAAAAAGGTTGGGGACCCCTGACCTAGTGTTGAAACTAGCATCATTCTGTTTTTCTCAGAGATCTATAAGTGCGCCAATTTTAAAAAAAAATCAGTGATGGTCACATTTTTTCGCCATTGAATTGACAGAGAAAACTGGAAGACGTCCTTCTTTTTGCATGATAATGCAAGACCACATAACAGTTTGAAAACAAGAGAGACCATCACAAAAATGCACTTGACTGTGTTACCCCACCCTCCATACAGCCTGGATCTGGCACCTTCAGATTTCCATTTGCTTGGGCCAATGAAGGATGCTATTCATGGAGGAAAGTTTCAGTGATGAAGTTGTTGAGGAGGTTAAGAGGTGGCTCCAGCGGAACCCAGCAGACTTTTACCAGCAAGGAATAAAGGCCCTTGTTTTGAGGTGGAGAAAAGCCATAGAAAAGGGATGGAGACTATGTGGAAAAATAAAAACTTGTAAAAAAGGTATGTAACGTAACTACTTATGCACAAAATTTCTGGAACTTACAAGGAAACTCGAGGGGAAAAAAATAAAAGGGAGCAAAATATATTGAGTGGCCTTTGTACAATTGCCTATGCAAATGATTCCAGATTTGAGATTTATAAAATATATCAGAGACCAGTCCACTAACCATGGCTTCTATTATCTTATTGACTGACTCACCAAGCCTCGTGATAAATCTTGGAGTTCTTAATAAACTTTTAAAATAATTATTATTATATGCAACACATGATTTTCTCAAATTATGCATCCTGTATGTAGTTCCACTACAAATGAGCTGTATACATTGGAATACAAAAAGTTTTTAACAAAATCAACTTAACATCTAATATACACACGCATGAAATTTTCTAACCAAAGTATTTCCCCGAGCATATAATTGTCTACATTGCCTGAGAATATCACAGTCATCTGAAAGACTATCAGTTAGTATTGTCTGGGTTACTTCTGACAGCATCATACCATTCAACTGAAATTTAAGAAATTTTATATACTTGTTGGCCTTGGTCCTCAATCATATTGACTTTTAGCAGGATTATATTTTATGTTATCCTTCCCATACCTTTCACACACGCCTTTAAAAGTGTTCTGAACCCTTTCACAGATGGAGAAATAAGAACTAGATCCAGGGATGGGGTCAAATACTCTTGTATTTGAAGGTATTTTAAATACCTTCGGGGAGTATTTGAATATACTTTGAATATACTTTGAATATACTTTGAATATACTTTGAATATACTTTGAATATACTTATACAAATTCCTATAACATTTTGTCCTAGCTTTCATTGTTGAACATTTAAAAATAAAAATATTGATAGGTATTATAGTTTTGTAGGTTATCTACAAGACCCTTACCCTTGGCAACATATTATACAGTACATAATTGTGTGTTGGGACTGTTGGTTACCCTGGAACAGAGTTTACATTTAGGTTGCTTTGTGAAATTTAGTCAGTTCTTACTTGAAGTGACTGGTATTTGTATTTCGCAAAATTTAAAGTATTTATATTTAAATGCATTTGACCCCATGCCTGACTAAATCATCTGCATACATCAGATGATTAACAATCATTGTACCAATATAGCAGCCTATTTTATAGGTGTTCAGCACAACAGATAGATTATCCATATAAACATTGAATAAGTAGGGGATAATATCCTTCCCTGTCAGACACCATTGGTCACAGAGAATGGCTCTGAATTACCACCACACCATCTTACAATCATTGTCTGGTGATTATACCAGAATATTAATATATGGACCAAGTAGCCAAGTACATTACAATTTACAAGTTTCATGAATAATTTGTCATGACTAACATGATCAAATGCCTTAAAGGCATCCAGGGAACATAAAAATACATTAGCATCTAGGGTTTGGTATTTACAGACCATTTCCTTCAAGGCATACACACACATATCGGTAGTGCATTTCTTTTTGAAACCAAATTGGTTATCACTAGTATACTACACAGGTAACATTCAAGTCTATTAATGAGTACGTATTAAAAGACTATCAACTGCAGCATTTCAACATTCACCATCACATGACAAGCTAAATTTCCACCTTTCTCCACAATATAGAACTCAATCTTACCCACATTCACTTTCAGCCACCATTCCTCATGTACTGCCGCAAAACCCAACAGCCTCTTGCAGATCATGTTCACTGAGCAAGTAGCATGGCATCATCTGCATACAACAGATTTGAGAGGCCCCACCTCATATCATACACCAAATTCATTCTTCTTTCTAGCAGCCATACTCTTACCTCTCATGAATCCATCCATAAACAGGAAAAGACCAATAAATGAAAAGTTGCATTAGGTTATAACATGACAGTAAACTTCATAATTTAAAGGATTTAGAGAGACAAGAAATATGTATGTACCTCATACTGTGTTACTTCTAAACTTTTAAAACATTTGAAGTTCAATAAACATTAAAATATGCTTTACAAGGATTAAATAAAAAAACTAAGCCACGAACATAAAACTGCAAAAATACTGAGAGGTTAAGAATTAACATTTTGGCCAAAAAGGATTTAAGTGGAGAAAATCAAAACTTGTACCTCATAACACAGTGTTTGGGGTTGTTTGGCCTCTTTCATAATGATGGAAACCTACAAGCTTTATTTGGCATCCAAACACAGAGGACCATCACACATCCAACATCTGTCAATCTCGGTACCAAATGAGAAGCAGAGTTGTGACATGGCAACAAACACTTTCATACAGTCTCAGAAACCTAAATTAAAACTAAGCAGCATACCTGTTATAGGCTGCGTTGTTGGAACTGAAGAGCCACTGGATGATCCCTGATTGATCTGCGCTTGGTTTGCCACATCCACATTCTGAGATAATGTGGCCCCTCCCACCTTTATGATATGGAACCAACAAATTAAAACTGCAAGTCTCATTAAAACAAAGCACATCAATATTTAGTATGGTGATAATTCAAAATCCCTAAAATGAATAACTACTATTTTCATTTAAACAATTTCATTGGGTTGAGACAAAATAACCTTACATCACATCTATCTGACGTGACATACCTGACTTTCTGATAATGAAGCTAAAGCATCTGATGAATTTTGAACTCCTGAGGTTGTCTCCTCCACCTTGTTTCCCCATCCTTGACCACCAGCAGGAACTAAGTTGACATTAGGGTCGTTACCACAATTTTCAGCTTTCAAACTGGGCAGATTAGCTGGTGGTGGAATGCGTCTAACTGTCGTCCCCACTTTACCCAATGACTGCATGCCATGTTTGGCGATTACAGTCTTAGAAGTAGTTTCAATAGATTTACCCTGCAACAAAATTCAGTAGAAATCAATGACTACACAGTACAGTACTAACAATATAGCTTACATTTACAGTAATTAAAAATGAATTATTCCTATTCTGAAGGTTGACAAGTACAAATTTACAATGTATGATAAACAATTCAATAAGTTACTGTACTTATCAATTCTAGAGATTTTTATGGAGAGCATCAGGGGAGGGAGGTGTCACTAAATTTTGAATGAACCCTTTGTAATTAAAAAGGTCAATGAAACTTCCTGAAACTCTCAAGAGGGACATGACTGACACCATCTCATTACCCAGTATAGAAAAGTAGAGGCTATCATCTAACCCCCTGTACATGATGGGGGTTAAGCCATATGCGCTTATTTCATGCTAAAACAAGCATTACCAGTATCTGGTTGAAGGACCTCCATACTGCATTTGTTTCATCATAAAAGAGGGAGAGTCACGCATTTGTAAAAAATACTTTGTTACCATATCATGGATTATGAACAAATGCAATGCAATGCATTCATGTTGTAATTTGACAGAAATAAGAATTTGAAATACTAAGACATAACAGTCATAATTCCCAAAATCTGACCCAAAAAGTTTTAGCAAGTTTTGTGATTTCCACCCCACCCCCATCTTTCCTTCTAATGGTAGTTTAAAAGACAATGTGTAGCTACATTAAGAAATTATCATAGATAAAAAAAAAATTGTCATTTTATATACAAATTTTTTTTTAATTTTTAAGCATGAATAGGAATGGAAATAAAAAGTAGACCTACCTTAAAAATACTATTTATATTTAGTGCCTTGTACTTCTTGTTTGCTTCTCCTTTTGTTTGAGAGCCGGACGCAGCTGACATGCTGATCAGAGCGGCTCATTGAGGTGCGCAGAAACCAGGAACGAACCACCCAACTGAAGCAAAACCAGGGATGGGGTCAAATACAGATACAAATACACTATTTTTTTACGGCCAAATTCAAATACAGATACAAATACTTGAATTTATAAATCCCCAAATACAAATATGAAGCTTCAAATACAAATATGAAGCTTCAAATACAAATAAAATGCAAATACAATTTTTACTGTATTTGCAAATTTCGTACCAATTTCATCCTAAATATAAACGGATAATATTTACTTGACTTCACCTACCCCTCAAGTAAGACAATACTGGTATAGTACTTATTGTATAAAACTTAACATTGCAATACTTTGGCTCTTATCAAAGTAGACTTCATTTTCACACCAAGGCAAGAAAAGTAACAAATTCCTCTTGTTTATTATTTTTATTAGAGAAAATTATTTCACACTTCTTGATATTTCTGCACTTTTGCATAATTAAAGAAAATAAATTCATATTTCTCAATGTTTGATTTTTACTGTTCATATCAATTTGTAGTTATATGCACAGTTATATTACATTAGTGTATTTGAAGCAAATACGGCAAATAAAAGGCTCAAATACAAATATGCAGCTTTTTAAATTCTCAAATACAAATATCCATTTTTGTGTATTTGTAAATACAAATACAAATACGTATTTGACCCTATCCCTGAGCAAAACCATAAAAATTTACGAATGAATGGAATAACTTTAAAGCTACAGTTGAAGGCACCTACCTACAGCTAAAGTAGTATAGTGATGCAGGGTAAAAAAAAATTACTCCCCCCCTACTTTGCCAAGAAGCTAGATTAATCAACTTACTACTACTATTGACCCTTCAACATTAAGGCAAGATTCTGTCCAAAACAAATGACCAAACGAGTCATAGCAGATGAAAGGCATTAATTAAAAAAAATAAATTGCTCCCATTATAAAAAGGTTTTTTTTTCTCTAATTAATGTCATGGTCAAGGTATAGAAGGTAATGCTTTTATACTTTAGTGTTTTATTAGGGATGTGTGTAGTCATGTAGCTTTCTAAAGATACACCATGTATCTCTGTGGAGAGAAACACTTATGGCACTTTTTTTTCACCCAATTTTCACTCTATGAGAGGGAGTAAAAAAGTTCCTCACTTTTTATACCCCAATTTATAAATACAAAATGCACTAGTTATGCTCTTTTTTTTTCCTGCTTTTATTTATTTCTAATATTGAATATTTATTTCAATTTTGAGTACAAAAGGGTACCGAAGAAAACTAAAGCAGCATGCCATATATACAAACATACCCATAAATTATGCACAGAGGCCAGCATCGCTTTTGCTGTAGAAGTAGTGTGTAAGGGGGCAGACATCAAACCAACATCTAAGAAATATTTCATGTTGCCTACAATGCTTATGCAGCATGTAACAAAAATCACAGTAAATGTACTTTTCAAAAAACAAGGCCAAGGTACATGGCTGCCTGCTGAATAAGGGCAGACTGGCGATGTACTTAAGATGTGTGTCAGAAATGGGATTGGCACCTACTCTAGAGGAGCTGGTTCACATTATGTCAGAATACCTAACAGCAAATGAATTACCTGACCATTTTAAGAATAACATGCCTGGTAAAGATTGGGTATCAAATTTCATGCACCATCACAATCTGACCCTTTGGAAGGCATCCACCATGCAAATTACCTGGAAGAATGTCACATCCAACCCATCCATCATTTTTGGGTTTTACAATATGCTAGAGGCTGAAATCCAATAGCTAGGGATTGCCAAACACCCAGAATGTCTCTGGAACTTGGATGAGTGGGGCTTTCCAACAGATCTATCACGTTGGAAGACCATACATGCTGTAGGCAAGCCAGCAATTCAAGTCTCATGTGGTGCCAACCAAGAAAACATGATGGTTCTAGCTTGTTTCTCTGCAGATGTCACTGCAATGAACCCACTTGTCATCTTCAAGGGCAAAGTGAAGTATATACATCATGAGCAATTGGAATGGTGATGGCTCATTACCAAAGATGACAGGAAGTGAATCAGGCTGGATCAGCACTGACACCTTCCAAGTATGGTTTGAACACTTCAGTCAGGAAACAAGGAACACCCAGCCTCTAATCCTCCAATTTGATGGTCATCTAAGCCATACATCTCTTCAGACAACCAAGCTTGCAGTCAAAAGCTATTTCAATTTTAAAACTACCAGCCCATTGCTCAGACATCCTACAGCCATTGGATGTGTTGTGCTTTAATCCTCTTAAGAGTTACTATGGGAAAGTACTCTCAGAATGAGTATTTGTCACAGGAGCACAGGATCCACTTTGCAAAGTAGATTTCTGTAACATACTCAGCAAGATCTGGTGACAGGGACTCGGCATCAGCAACATCAAAGCTGACTTTGCAGCAATGGGGGCATTTCCTGCCAACTGCAACAAATACAAGACTGAGCAGCTAGACAAGGTGAAGCTTGCCACTTACAAATGTTGGGTTGAAGGTGGCAAGCCAAAGGATAATACAGGATTACCCATTGTGCCACTATTGAACATCCACCACAAGTCATTCTTGAACCAAGCTCTGAGGAAGAGAGCCTATACCTAGTACCTTCAGATACTGGGGTTATAACCATGCCCACCAACTGACAAAGTGCAACATCCATATCATCAACAAGTGCCCTGGCAGTACCACCACTCTCAACAGTTCCTTTGTCAAATTCTGACTCTCAAACCCAACTTAGGTCATTGATCCACCAAATACAAGCACTGGCTCCCAAAGGCATGCGCTATGTGGTTAATCTTGGAGCCAAAAGAGAGCAAGAAAAGTTTTCAGGCAATAATGAACTTGTGTGGCTACCCAAGTCAGTCTGCTCCTCCTGCCAAAAGAAGTTGTGTTAGCATGCATGCTGCAGTTATTACTTGTCATGACTTCATGAAAGGAATAGTGGAGCAAACTTTGGCAAAAATGAAACCCAAAATAATGAGAACCTCAAGGAAGATTATTGTGGAACCTGAGTCAGAGTCAGATCCTGATGACCCAAAAGCTGACTTTACATGCATTTCCTCAAAGTTCCGACTCTGAGTTGGATGATATGGACATACTGCCCTAGTGTTCAGAGTTCAATTACGTATGACAATCTTGCTGCAACCCTTCCTCTTGCTAAATATATGAAAAAGGGTGAACATTATGCAGTGTTAGAGTTCTTTAATAAGGATGAAGGTCTCTCCAAATGAATTACAAATCACTTTCCTCTGACAGTTTCATTTCAAGTGACCCCAATCAGGCAAGATGGGCTTCAACAAAAAAGGACACAGCAATAGTCAATGTAGACATGCTAATTGTTGGCCCAGAAGACCCTATTTTGGACACCAATATCAGGGGGTAACAATGGTACCATATTACTTCAAAGAGGAATGTGAAGCATTTGGTAGATACAATCTGGTAAAGCATTATGGTTTTCCCTCTCCAAAAAAGTGGACGAGTGTCACAAGGGTATAAAAGTGATGTTCAATGGGAATTATGGAAATAGGTTTATGCATAACAGTGTACCATACATAAAGATTATGATGTAGGGAGTGCTTCACAGGCAAAAACAAACATTTAAAGTGTCCCTGTATCTGTGTTTTATATAAACAATTTCTGAAAACTACAAAATGCAGCCACTGACACAGACAAGTTTATTTTTTGGTATTGCATGCAAGTACCATTCATGTACCAATATAACTGAAAAAATAAAAAAATAGGTTTTTGGTACTGCAAAATATGTTTGTTTTGTAATTGCAATTTTGTATCATAATATTGCTTTGCTAAAATTATATACACTATGTATTTGCTATAGAAACAATTTGTCCACACTTTATTTAGCAACTCTAAATAGTGGGTAAAAAAAAGTGCCCAAATCCTCTACCCAGATCTGGGTTTTTCAACACTTTCCTGGGTTTCTTGGTTTTAATTTTAAAAATTTCATGAAATCTGGGTTTTTTAGGCTTAAAGTAAGGCAGACAAATAAAATGTACCAAATTTTACCACTCTAAATAAAATATAATGCAACAACACTTTGTTTGGTAATATCTAGTGATGTAAAAAAACCATTTTTTTTGTTTTTTGTTGTTTTTTTTTGTCGTTTTTTTTGTTTTTTTCTTGTTTTTTTTGTTTTTTTTAATAATTAATATAGATATTGCCAATTTAATTATAAGGTATACTTTTGCAATGATATATATTATAAAAATAAATAAATAAATAAATAATAAAATAGGCCATATGGTACCAGTATAGAATGTCCTTTTCAGCCTATTTACAGAAAAAACTGGCCTCTTTCTTGCACTGAAAGTCTTGTATATTGAGATCCATTAAACTTGCGAGAACACTGGCTGGGAGCTGACTGCCCATTGTCCAACCTTCCCAGGACTCTCCCATCCATGCCTCGGATTTTGAATCTCCCACTTAACTATCCTTTAGACCCGCGATGACATATTCCCCCCCCCCCACGAGACCATCCATATATATATACATACACATACACCCATATACATATATACCAATATATACATAAATACTTATATACACATTTATATCTATTGTATACCCCATACACATGCATACATCCAGAATTCCAGATACATACGCATGCATACTCACATATATACCTACACAAACTCATACACCTCTATTTCGCCCTTTCATTACCTCCGAGATCATTTAGCACATACAGTAATATCCATACAGCCAAAAGAAACCAATTAAGCACAGACAGAGCAGCAAAGCTAGTATTTATATCCCAAAATGCAAAATTCCAAGAAAGTGAAGTAAAACATGGTGCTACATTGGCTTCGTCAACATCCAAATCTGCAATAAATACCAGTACCTGTGATATTGAAACTATTTGCTTTAATCAATCTAGTGATAATGATTCTTCAATGGAAATAGAATCAGATAATGAAAGTTAAACAGCATTAGGTTAACACAAAGGTTAAAGAAAGAGATGAATATTTATATTTTTTTTATTTTTCTATTTGGATATATATATATATATATAATATATATATATATATATATATATATATATATATATATATACACACTGATATTCTTGCCAATCACAATTATATCTATTGTTTTATACCAGTATTATGGATATTATACCAGTACCTGTGATATTGAAACTAGCATATATGCTCTACCCAATCTAGTGATGATTCTTCCATGGAAATGTAGGTTAACAAAAAGGTTCAAAAAAGGTGAATATTTTCCTTTTCTATCTGGAATATATATACTGGTACTCTTGCCAATCACAATTATGTATATTGTTTGAAACGAGGAAGAATGTTTTATGTTCTAGTTAAAAAATATATATATGTACATATAAAAAATGAGGGTTTGTTTTTCCTTTCTATTATATACTTTTTGCGTGATTCAATTTTTCTAAAAGATGACTATATAGTATATATACTAGGTATAACCGTATAAGCATGGTAGTACAGTAAATTATAGGTAATACTAATATACTTATTAGATTAAAGGAAAAAAAATATGGAATAAGTTTAAAACAATAAAAAACAAAAAAAACAAAAAAAACAGACTACCTTCGTTTTAAACAAAAAAACGACACAATAAAAAACGACTCACATCACTAGTAATATCAAAGCATTTTTTGAAATATTATGACAGTAAAGCTGCATATTTGTAAGGAGGATGTCAGTTGCGCAAAACTGACAAAAATTCTCGACTCCAGGGTTACTATCTAGTATTATTAATAACAAAATCTGAGCAAATTTGGTAATGAAAAAACAATTTTGTATTTAAAAATTTATTTGGTATTCTGGTAATGAAATGAGCTAAATTTGGTAATGCATAAATAAGAATGTGAGAAAAATTGAGTTCCATTAAACATTGCATTTCATAAACATGTTAGAAACCTGTTACAACAAATCATTGCTTCAACGTTTCGATCAATTTTACTAATTATTCAGTTCTGAATATTTATACATACTGATACAAATTTGTTAAAACAATGCTGATATTTAAAGCAAATCAGTTATAAATTTACTGTTTAACCGACTTTGGAGCTTACTCTGAATAAGTATAGACAAATCGAACGAACATGTTATGAACATGTTATGAACATGTTGCAGTTTATTATTTGGCAACATTAGTCATGGGTGGGCATTAGCCTGCATTGCGTGTGCATACAATTTTCGCTTGATTTATATTTTGTCATAGTAAATTGCATTGAAATTTGAATGAATATATATACCTAAATACAATTTTGGCAATAAATTTCTTCATTTGGTACTAAATTAAAAAAAAAAAATGGTATTGGTGCTCCAGGTTTTTTTTTGAGGATCATCTAGGTTTTTTTAGTGTACGATCTAGGTTTTCTTTCATCAAGTCAGTGGCAGCCCTGGGTAAACCATTTAGTAATATTTATTTTTATAATATATAGCAACCATACAATGGGGGAATTGGGATAGTATCAAAAATATATTTGCATAAGGGTCATTCCATATGAAGCTACCTAGAGGGTCCCCAGGTCACCCTCTCAGAAAAATCTGAAAAAATTATCATCTGTAATTCTATCAAACTTGTGCACAAATCTCAAACTTCAGCAATATTACTTACAGTTTTTAAGATACAGCAATTTGAAATTATGCTATTTTTCCTTATTTTTTGGTGTCATTGGCAAAATCGCATGAATGTCCAACTTTAAGCAAACATATCTTTCTTGTTTATCCCTTCACAAGGCTGATATTTGGTATATATGGTAAACAGTAGTCATAGAATCCATATTTGATGTCAAATCAAACCAATCTCATAGTTCAAAAATCAAAGAAAACTTAAAAATTGAATAATGGTTACCCCCCTTTTCACTGGTACTGATAAAAACTATTCATACTTAAGCTAAAATTAATTTTACAGTTTGTCAATATATTTGTAGTCAGAAATGCTTACAAAAACTCTAATATCTATAGAATAGGAAACAATAACTTAAAAAAAAAGAAATTTTATTTTTGTAAAAAGAAGCCTCTCTTCATGCCATTATTACCCCATCAGGACAGTTAGCCATCACTTTCATATTTTTACCATGTGTCATATACATTTAGGCAAACTACAGTCAAAGTTTGGTTTTGGTGGTCAGCTTCCTTCAATATTTAAGCCATGTCAGCCAGAGGGTGTCATATGACCCTCACTGCAGCTAGCTCATGGGGGTGTCAAATGACTTTCAATCAGATCAGAGCCAGAATTTCAAGCCAATGGCCTGAAAAATGAATGGAACTTCTTGATCTGGCAGTCTGTGAGCTGTTGCCATCAGGGTGTTAACCCCTGTTACTGTTTTGTGCATTGGTCTCTCTTCACAAGGAGGCCAAGCTGGTGGCCCCACCTCTAGGTCTAGCTTGGTGGAGCAGCAAGTTGCTTTCTTGTTCTCTCCACCGTACATAGCCAGGTACATCCAGCTCATCTGGTACCATCCTAAGCCAGGCATTTGTCTTCTCTTGAATACTTCAACTTTGACCCCTGTAACATTTCTGAGGTCCTTTGGAAGCTGGTTGAAAAGTCTTGGGCCCCCTGACAACCAAGCTATTTTCCTTCAGTGTTGAGGTGGTCCCTTGTTAGGCCTTTAATTAATTTGGGAACACTACACATTCTGTCTTTCCTATTTTCCATTGTTGTTTGAATGACAATTGGGTTTAGTTTTAGGTTTGGTACCAGTTTTTCAATCATTTTCCATATGTAGATTATGGTATACTTGTCTCCTTCTTTCCAGGGAGTACAGATTTAGTTTACGTAGTCTTTTCCAGTAGTTGAGTTCTTTGCAGCCAACAATCTTGGCTATGAAATGTCTTTGCATTTTTTCTGGTTTATTAGTTTCATCCTTTTTATATGGGGACATCAAAACTGAGCAGTATTTAAGTTTTGGTATAATCAGTGTTTTCAGCAGGGGAATCATTACTGTCCCATCCCTTCTTTAGAAGATACTTAGTATCTGTCCAGCAACTCTGCTTTATTTATCACTATCTGATTTTGTATTTCAAATTTCACATCCCCTGTCATTATTACCCCCAGATCAATCACTTTCGTACTTCTCTGAATTTCCTGTCTATCTGGAGCATAATATGCAGTCTAAGTTCCTCCTTTCTACCATATCTCAAGAGCTGAAATTTCTCAGTGTTAAATGACATGTTATCTTCTGGCATCTCTCTCAACAGACCTGACAGTTCTAACTTCTCAACCTCCAAAGAAGAAAACTAAACCTTTGTATTTCCCCCCATCAAGCAGTATTTGTAGTACTCCATTAAAGTAAAGATGGACCTAACCTCAGATGACCAATTTTGTCAGAGAGAATAGAAAAACAAAAACTGCTTGATCTACGAGTTGCCATGTTTTTCTACAGCAATGCAATAGCTTTTAATGCTGCTAGCAGCAGAGAATATAAACAAATCATGAATCTGTTAAGACCTGGGTATTGCGCACCAAAAAGAAAAGACCTAGCAAGAGATCTTACTGAACTACATGATGAAATAGAACAGAATCTGAGTAATGAATTAACAAATGCTACAATAACTGCTACAAGATGGATGGTCATCAGTGTGGAATGATCCCATCATTACCACCTCAATCCACACTGGCCACTCAACATTCCTGCTATCAATCACTGATTGTGGATCAGAGAAGAAAACAGCAGAATATTGTTGTGAACTTGCTATAGCTGCAATAAATGAGGTCCAACAGAAATACAACAAAGATATAAGTAATTTGAGTTCGTTAAAATTTTAGAGATTATTAATTAAAATCACTCAAATAAATAAAGTAATGATAAAATCTTTACTGTACAATACTATGTCAGTACAATACTATAAAACTATGTATAAAATCTTTACAATACTATGATTATTTCTTTCTCACATTTTCAAGGTATTTGCAATCTGTACTGATAATGAGAGCAAAATGAAGCGCATGAAAGAACTACTTCAGGAGAGGAGAAATGTCCTAACATTCTAACCTTGAAGGATAAGGGAGGACTACTGCCACAAATACCAAACGATACTCAGTGGAACTCGCAGGAAGCTTGTGGAGACACATTTATAAAAAAATTTCATAAATACATGGAAATCAATACTGAGCAAGAAATTATGGAAAAATTGCCACTGCCCTGAACAATACAGGCTTATACAGAGAAGCCCTTCACCTTCAGAAGCAGCTAAAGGAAGTTGCTATTGCACTTGATAAGGTATACTTAGCTACCTATGGAAATTTGGTTACATTTTTAAGTATGGTACATCTGCTAATTAATTATTTTAATACCTACTCTAGTTTTAATTAATTAATGCTTTGAGTAAAAATTTTATTTATACTTTATTCTGGGATTTATTATTATATCAGTGTAATCAAATTTTTGCAGTTTCAAAGTGATTCAGCAACTTCGTCAACTGCTGTTGAAACGTGAATACAGCTCTTGCAAAGTGAAGACCTCAAGCCATAGATGTCAAATTAAAAAACAAATGACTGATGCTGTGGAACCACTCTTTTATGTAGCATACTTCATGGACCCTCAATACAAGGGTAAGTATCAATATTTATAATATATTCTTTGTTTTCATAGAAATAGTAATATATATATTAGGGTGGTCCAAATCCATAGGGGGAAATTTCAAAATTGTCTTAGATAGTCTCCACAAGTGTGGTTTTTGTCCATTTAGTGTCCACATGGTCTGTGCAAAATTGCAGCGTGATTGGTGAATATTTAGAGGTCGCCCCACTCTGAATATATATATTATATAATGTACTTTTTCTTCCGTAGGTCCGATGGCTCAAACTCGATCAATTCCAAAAGTTTGGCTTCTAGGGATGGCAACTGGAACTTTATCCACGTCAAGGCTCCCTACATGCCTTGACGCCCTCCTCTTGGGGCAATACCACCACATCAATCAAAAGCAAACCACCTCCAACAGTCTGAACCAGGCATGCCAGAGGGTGATTGAAGTTTGGACCCAAGCGCGGATCCCAACTCAACGGATCGACTCCTGTGTCCGTAAGCTTTCAAAGCTTTTAGACCGCTACAAAACACTCAAGAAGCACAGGACCAGGCAACGTGCCAGCGATAGAATGAATGAAGACATCTTCAAAGCGGACATCCAGGAACTGTTTGACATCGCAACCAGTGATGCCATGAGCACAATCGTCAACGTTGAGGACCGAAATTTCCTGTCCATGCAGCGCAAGGACGTCAATTCTTGCAGCATGGCTGGCATTGATAAGGAAACGACTACACAAGAGGACAGAAAGCGATCCAGAATGGAGAAGGAAGCCAAGAGGAAGTCAAGGCATGAAGCAACACAGAAAGATTTGGAAGAAGCAGGTGTGTCATCAATTGATCTTTCCTCTTCTTCCCTTTTTTCGCAAGATGACGATGACTATAGACCATCGGTTCCGATTCCTTCTTCGTCTGAAGCTCCGGCACCAAAGCGTCCCAAGAACAAGGTTACGAACATTTTCCAATCTCCAGAAGTCATTGGAGCAATGGATCGCACCAATCTTTCTGACCAGAATGCTGTTTTTGTAACTGGAGCTGTATTACAGGCCGCGGGGCATGATCTGTCTGGGATGACGTGCTCTCGGAGCTCTATTCATCGCTACAGAGAAAGTGGGCGAGAACAGGCAGCTCGAGAAGACCTAGAATCATTCTCTCTAGAAGACCCTGTCCTTCTCCATTGGGATGTAAAGCTTCTCCCCAGCATTGAAGGGAAGAAGACGAATGTGCATCGGATAGCAATCCTTATAACATTCAATGGACAGGAGAAGCTGCTTGGTGTCCCAAAGATGAAACAAGGAACTGGAGAAGCACAGGCCCAAGCATGCCTTCAAACTATGAAATTATGGAACGTGGAACAGCATGTGAGAGGTCTCGTCTTCGATACCACTGCGTCAAACACGGGTTTACATCGCGGAGCCTGTGTCAGGATTGAAGCAGCATTGGGTCACGAGCTAGTTTGGATCAGTTGTCACCATCATATACTTGAAGTCGTACTTGCTGATGTCTTTGCCTCAATATTTGGCTCAACAGGAAGTCCTGAAACAGGCCTTTTTAAGCGATTTCAAAAGGAATGGCCATCTCTCTCCCATGAAGCATTTGTCTCAGCATTGGACAGCTTGTTCGAGAGCCCTCAACTCCAAGAGATGAGAAAAGAGATGCTCACTTACTTACCTAACGCTCTTCAGGCAAGCCAACCTTGTGACGACTACAAGGAGTTCCTTGAACTATCTTTGCTCTTCCTGGGGGGAAAGACTGGTGGTCAACTCTTTATCCAAGCTCCGGGTCCCATGCACCACGCGAGATGGATGGCAAAGGCGATTTATGCACTCAAAATCTACCTCTTTCACTATCAATTCAAGCTCACAGCACGCA
Organism: Bathynomus jamesi; assembly: GCA_023014485.1. Classification (NCBI taxonomy): domain Eukaryota; kingdom Metazoa; phylum Arthropoda; class Malacostraca; order Isopoda; family Cirolanidae; genus Bathynomus; species Bathynomus jamesi. The sequence continues at coordinate 1,215,668 of JAJOZX010000151.1, forward strand.
AAGAACGAAACGTGACTCAGCTGGCTTTATTTGTCAGTCTGATTTACGTCAAGTACTGGCATGAAGCGCCAATGGGGACACAAGCTCCTCTCAATGATCTCAAAATGCTGCATCTTCTGGAAAAATATCCACACGGAGGAGCTGCACAAGCGGCGAAGACAGCTCTAAGACGCCACCTGTGGTACTTGGGTCATTCTCTGTCAGATCAACCAGTGCCTAACACCCTCATCTCTCAGATTTTGCTGAAATTTGGTTTATAGGGAGTTTGTGGGCCCTGAATCCATTTCTGAAATTATAAGGTCAATCCGACCAACGGTTCAAGAGATATGACCTCGGGAAATTTGAAGTCACTTGCGAGGTCACTAACATTTGGCGACCCATAACTTGGGTAATAATGGTCACAATTATATAAAAGTATATATATTTAGAATCAGAAAACGACAAGGAATCCAAATATGCAAGTTTTAGAACTCTAGGTTAAAAAATAAAAAAGTTACACTGTAACCAAAATTTGAGGTCATGATTTGACCTCTCGGGTATCAAATGAGAATTTTTTTTTAAATGTAAAAAATGAAGGCATAGGCATTGGCTATTAGAATCAGCAAAAAAAAGTTTGTTTATGTTAGTATTTTTCATGTAACTAACATATAAATGAACACCATATTCATAAGTTGTGCGTCAATTCTACCTATTTTTTCACACTTAAGCTCATAATTTGACCTATAGAAATTAAAATTACATTTTTTTATAGATATAAAAACAAAGGCAAAAAATGTAAAATTGTATTTCACTGCTAATCTACACTGGAATAATAGTTATAATAGTGAAAGGGGAAGACCTACTTAGAGGATTCATGTGCTAGCCTAATACAATTTTTGAATGCTCGATGCTCTCATCAATTTCTTTTTGTGGAAAAATGTATTGAATTCTGCTGCCTCCTCTTAGGGTAGGACAACTCATTACAGTTAATATATGATGTCCTGGCACTGCACATGAATCCTTGTTTGATGGATAATAATATGCACTTGATCCTGATGACCCAGAGGGATGTAGAAAGTTCACAGTGAAATCATCAAACTCTTCACAATATTCCTCCACAATTCCATACCAAACTTGCATGTCATAAATGCAGCCAACATACTCTCCTGGTTTGACACATTTTAGGTTACCAAGCATTGCAGGTTCATTAGTAAAATGACTTTTCCTTATTCTTTTCTTTTCTCCAATGCCACTTGAAATGGGATACACCATCAGTTCTTCCTTGTTTAGGGGAACAAATCTATGATATTTCTGAGTTCCAGGAATAGCCCTACTATCCTTGAATCGATGTTCCAACCATTCTTCTGCATCTTTCAAATCAGCTGTAGTTACAAAGAAAAAATTTTTCTTCTTGCTCAAGTTTTCTTCACAAAACTGAAACATGTGTTCTGGTGTAAGAATTTGCCTCTCTGTAGTTCTCTGCAAACTGGCACGAGCAGTAGCTCTTTTCACTGTTCCTCCAATCCCATCACATGCATTTTTGCCATGGGATGTAGCAAAGAAGTGCCATTCACAAGACAGACCAAAATCCTCTTCATGGTAACAGAGATTTGTGAAGTTGTATCTGTTCTTATATTGGCCAACACATCCATCTGAGAAATAGTGCACCTTCTTCAATTGTGGGCATCTGAATTTAACATATGTCATAAGCTTCAATATGAATGAGTAAACCATTATAGTGTTGTGTTTTAGTGATGCAGATAAGAAACACACACTAAAATGGCTAAGTTCCTGGTCTGCAGATGATCTATAATAGATGACAAAAGGGTGAACTGTACACTGTGAATTGTCCCAGTGAAACCCTTGGGCAGCATCCTGGACAATGAAAGAATATTTCTCAGAGAAATCACCTACTATAACTACCTCGCTCTGAGGTGGTAGTGTTTCTTTCAACTGCTTGAAGTACTGTGATTGTTGCTGAGCAACAAAGTGATGACGAACCATGCGGGATATTTTCATGCTTAGGGATGATAAGTATTCATGAAGTGGCTCCACCTTATCAACCATTGTACAACGGTCAACAGTCCCCATTGCTTGTAAGATATTTCATTTGGAGCTGATTTCACACTGTCAAGTAACTCAAGAAAATCCAGGACACCCTCTTCTCTTGGGCAATCATTGCAAAGTTGCATCATGCAAGTCTCTCTTTCTGTACTGCAGACACTGTAATCCATAAGATCCTTGTATGAAAGACCTCTTTCTCCCAATGCAGCCAGCTGCAATTTTGGATTTTGATGGTATGTGCAGACACAGACAGAATGAGTCCCACCACTACCGGCAAGCACACAATATGATGGCCGTAATTTTGCAAATGTGGAAAATCCTATTTTGGGATTCTTTTCATCATTTTTATATAGTTCAAACATCTCTTAAATTCCCGAGGACCAATCGTTTTTGCACCTTCATTGCACCTTCAGCACTGATAACTTTCACGCAATCCTTTTGGCCAGGACACATACGACTAACCTCTTCTGACTCATAGAATCTTCTAACTATATCTTTGTGTTCTTCAGATATCACTTTTCCTTTGCTCATTAGTGGAATCTTCGGAAGGATTCCATGTTCTGATTTAAGTGAACGGCTTCTTTTCACCATGTATGTTGTAGTTTGAAAGAAACTAGCTGTTTTTTCAATTGTGTATGGTGAGTGTGTCAATATTTGTAGTTTGTGATGGTGACATTTGCTCTCCAGGAATGACTGTTTCAATTCATTCATTAATTTGTCTAGATGTTTTTCAGATTTAGTTTCAGGTTTTGAAGTATCACTTACCTCCTCGGTAATTTGAACACCATAACTGAGTTCTAGCCTCTCCTTCAGGTGTTTCTGAGCAGATGATAGCTTACCACGAGCCTTGCGCTTTTTCTGGCTTAATGACAGCCCTTCTGAAAAGAACAGAAAAAAAGGCTTCACACACCTGAATATTAGTAATTAAATATTAATTATAGTACCTTAAATGCTATATAATTGGCTATATAGTAGATCAAACAGACCTTGTAGTAAAGTATAAGTTATTATATTAATTTATTACTTACTTTTTTTAACTGGTGTTTGGTCCAGAAATGCTAGAACTGGTTCAACTGAAGTTGAAGGATTTTCCTTTATCAAGCAATCACTGTCATTGTCCAGATCTTGAATTGAAGAGATGTTACTCAAGCCACTGATAGTAGATGATTCATTTGAATCCTGCTCAGACTCGTTGTTTTCAGTGGTACTAAGTATAGTGGGGTTTTTCATTATCAGTGTCCAGCAGTTCACACACAACAATGAGTCTTTTTTCACTCTTCCAGCACATTTTTCAACAAGTACATCAGTCACTTTTCTAAGATTGATTGTTATGCGTTTCTTGTGTTTTTGAATAGGGTCCTGGCAGTATTTCAAGTGCCGAACCATTGTATTTTGATCTGTAAAGATATAGGATTTACAATTAGGTAATATATATTTTTTAGAAAATATATAGCTATACACACTTAATATTTTAGGCCTTGATAGTCTCTGAGGCTCATTAAAACACCATACCTACCAGCCACCCACAGTGCTGGCTGGAACTGTACTAACCTGTAGACAAGGAATTTTGCAACTATCTGTGTTGATTCTGCACTTAGACAAGTAGCAACATGTTTCAACAGGTTTGTTTAGGCTACATGTGTGCTTAGTCTTCCCCTTTCACTATTATAACTATTATTGCCAGTGTAGAAATTCTTGGAGCTTGAGGTCAAATTGATAGCTAAGATATAAAAATTCCTTGAAATGACAAGCAATTTATAAATATGGTGTTCACTTATAAGTTAGTTACATGAAAAGTACCAACATTAACAAACTTTTTATGATTGTTTCTATTAGTCAAGAACTCTGACTGTTTTTTATATCTATAAAAAATGTAATTTTAATTTCTATAGGTCAAATTATGAGCTTGTGTGAAAAAATAGGTAGAATTGACGCACAACTTATGAATATGGTGTTCACTTATATGTTAGTTACATGAAAAATACTAACAAACAAACTTTTATTTGCTGATTCTAATAGCCAATGCCTATGCCTTCATTTTTTACATTTAAAAAAAAAATTCTCATTTGATACCCCAGAGGTCAAATCGTGACCTCAAATTTTGGTTACAGTGTAACTTTTTTATTTTTCAACCTAGAGTTCTAAAACTTGCATATTTGGATTCCTTGTCGTTTTCTGATTCTAAATATATATACTTTTATATAATTGTGACCATTATTACCCAAGTTATGGGTCGCCAAATGTTAGTGACCTCGCAAGTGACCTCAAATTTCCCGAGGTCATATCTCTTGAACCATTGGTCGGATTGACCTTATAATTTCAGAAATGGATTCAGGGCCCACAAACTCCCTATAAACCAAATTTCAGCAAAATCTGAGAGATGAGGGTGTTAGGCACTGGTTGATCTGACAGAGAATGACCCCTGTATGTTGTGCATGTATGTGATGGTTTTCAGTAGTTGACAAGATTCTTGTGGGCCACCCAATTTATTGTGATTTCTAGAAGAGAAAACAATTTTTAATGTATACCTAGATAGCTACCTAATTAACAAATACAAGTAACATATTAAAATGTACATACAATATGTATAGGTATAGTGTCATTGATTTCCATTTATCACAACTTAAAATGTATGCAGTGTATATATAGTTACATGACCATTTTAATTTTGAATTCTTACCTTTCTGTGCTGTAGATCTGCCAAAGCTTTGGATGCCTTCAAAGTAACTTCTTTGCAAATCCTGTATGTTCGTCCATTAGTAGTAGATGCCTCAACTTGTGTTAGAATATCTGAATATAGTAAGATTAATTCATCTGGTCGACCAGGATACACAAATGATGGGTTTGGGCCATGAGGATGAAGGAATGTGACTTTTACTTCTCTATTCTCTGGTATCTTTTCCAGCACATATGCCACCCACCAATGGCCATCATATGCAGCAGTAACAAAACCATATATTTTCTCCTCAGTCACAACTTCTTCCTTTTCAGTAACTTTCTCAATATTTGAATAATCTGATAATGAATAATGTTTAACCTTAAGAGAAGTCAATGAAACTGGCTGTAAATGGTGTAATTTCTATGTACCAGCAATAGTCCTTGCAGTTGAGTGTCTTTCTTGGAGAAGTTGGCTTTCCTCTTCATGCTCTTTATTGGTTGAAAAATGACATTTTATATTTACAATATTTTCACTTGCAAATGTATATAACTGTTCTGCAGTAAGGATCTGTTCATCATAAGGTCGTTGTAGACTAGCTTTTGCAGCTAATCTCTTAACTGTGCCTCCACATCACAGGGTCCCTTTCCATGACTTGTTGCAAAAAAATTCCATTCTGCCTCAATTCCAAAATCATCTCTGTGATGGCAAAGATTCAAAACGTTTTTGCATTTCTTATACTGTCCTGCACACCCATCTGAAAAGTAAATTATTTTGTGGATGGAACTGATGGATGAGATATTATCTTTTAGGAATTTTATCAGATGCTTTTGAAACAAATGTACAGCAACTGTGTTATGGATGTTACACTCTGAAATAATAACAAAGCTAAGGTGAGCAATCTCATCTTCCTTTTTATAGTAAATAACAAATGGATGTAGAGTAGCCATCTCATTGTTCCAGTGAAAGCTCTGAACCTCATCTTGAAGAATAAAGGAATAATTTTCAGCAAAATCACACACAGCAAGGACCTCACCATCTTTCAAAGACATTTTTGTTTCACAGTAATAAGTTGCTTGCATCTTTGTCTTGAAGTCATGTATCTAGTATTCTTTCAGTTGGTTACAGAATTGGTCAATATATTCATCTGTATTCAGTTCTACTGATTCAAGATTTGACCGATCTGTATTTGTCCACTTTTTAAAATTTATGATATCAATGAAGTTGTTTGTAAATATGTCCAGTAGTCTGTTTTTTAAATCTGATGGATCTCCACATGTTCACATTGTCTGAGGCAGCATTTCTGTGAGGCAGGATTGCATTCCATAAAGGCAACACAATGACATACATTCTTAATAGGTGTGTCATCATTTGCAGTTAGTTTTTCTAATTCAGCTCCTACAAACATAAGTTTGGCATTCTGATGAATTGTACACACACATACTGAGTGAGTTCCTGTTGCTCCAGCAATAACACACTGCTTTGGACGCAATTCTGCAAATTTACTGAATCCCACCTTAACCAAAGGATTTCTTTCTTTGAAAATATGATAGGCTTCTTTTAAATTGCAAAGTAAAAGATGCTTTTGCAAATGTATCCTTCCTCTTTCATTGTCAATGATACTACAATAGTCTTTCTTTCCTGGCATTGTTCTACTGATGTCTTCTGAAAGATAAAATGCTTTAATAGCATCAACAGTATCCTGTTTAATTCTTTTCCCACCCTTTGGATTTGGGTCTGAAAGGACACCTTTTTCTTCAACTATTTTTTTAGCAATAGATGCTGTATGCCTTGTTGTGTTAAATTCTGAAGCAATTTTCCTAATGCTCCAACTTTTGGGCAATACAGTGAGGATTTTTATTTTATCACTTCTTTTAGTATTTTCATTTTTGAATTTTTCCTCGAGTTGATTTATTATTTCTAAACCATCTACATCTCCAGATGGCTCCTTAAATTGTGAGTCAGAAATCTCTTTTCCTGCAACTGTTTCCATTCTCTTCTTAACTGTCTCTGTCACCTTGCTTAGTTTTTTAGCTCCATATGACTTTTGCTCTACAAGCTCTCTCTTTTTTATGGGTGATTCACCAATTGAAACAAAAGAAGTATTCAAAGTACACATCTCATGGTTTTGCTCTGAAGTTGATGCATCACTATTGTCAACATTTTCAATTTTCTCAAGATCTTCAGGTGGTTCACTACAAGAATAATCATCATTTATGTCTGAATTCAAAGTGCCTATTCCTTTCTCAGGCAAGGACTCAAGATGTTCTCTAGACTGCTTACAAAGTCTGTGATATAGTGTTAAGTGCAGATCGGGAAACTTATTTACAAGTTCCTATGGTACAATTCTCAAACTCTTCTTTTAACACTGACCTTTGTGACGCAGCAAAGGATCAGCACACTTCTGTTTCAGTTTTAAATGTTCCATGTTTGTACTCTGAAATCACAAAAGCACAAAGAAAATCCTGAAAAGAAAATAATGAACAATTAATGAATTATTAAATAAATTTTTATACATGTATTTAGTAAAAATAAATTAACTAACTTGAAGTCAGGAGTCAAATCTGTAAAGTTGACAGTACTTATATACTAGTTGGGCCTTTGGATCAGCGCTACTCCAGTAGATTTGGGGCTGTCGAGGGGTTTAACCCTGGTTGTCTTTTAAAAGACTTCTTTTGGCACAGGTCACAAAAAGGTTTTTGAACTAATAATGTTAAGTTGAACTAAGTCTTCACTGACACTATATCAGAACAGAACTTTTAAATAAATGAACTGACAAAAAAAATCTGAAATTGAAGAATGATGCCAACTTCATTTATTTTTTATACATTGAACTAGTTATCAGCCACTTACAGCTTCTTGGGATTTTGTTGTACATGACTCAAGGTATTAATGTAAAAAAATTGAATTTTTTAGAAGGTATTTTTTTTTATTCAAGGTCAAAGGTCAACTTTTTGAAGGGATTTTTTTATTTTTCACAGTAGAGATATTTAACAAGAGAATAAACAAGTGGCTACTAAAGAGCTTTAAAATGAGACCAAAATCAATACTCTAGCTTTAATAGTTGTTTAGTTACACCATTTTGAAAATAGTCATTTAATGCAAAAAAGGTCAAAATGTCACAACTTTGTGACCTTGTATCTTAGTAACCAAAGGTCAGTCAGCTCTAATAATTTGGCAATTTAAGTTTGGCATGTATATCTGCTATTGTGCCAAGTATGAGCAAAATTGAAAGGGGTGAGTGCAAAAAGTGCCATTTTGTGGCTGAGTTGACATGGAATGACCCGAATTCAAAATTTCCAGTTATTCCTAACAAAGTACTGGAGGACCTCAGCACTGATCAGTATTATGCTTATAAAATCTGTATGGCTGTTATGCTTGGCTGTGTTGATCCTGATCTTGAGCTCCTTGAAGTTATTACTTTGTTTAATGAGTGATACTTTAGATTAATAAGTTGATTCGTAATATTTTCTATAGAAAATTGTATATATTTACCACAAATTGTCTAAAAAATATGCAAAAAAAAAGAAAAAAAAAGACTGAAAATTGCAATTTTTGACCAAAAATAATATAAATAGAGATTTTTTTATGCATTATTGAGCCTGCAGTCCTCTGAAAATGTTTTAATCTGCTTAAGAGAAAAAATATAGGCCTATATCAAACAGCTTTTAAATTGTCTTTCTATCATGTCCAGAACTGCAAGATAGGTCACTGGGTTCAAATTTTGGTTGTGCAAGCATACAATTTGTATAAATTGGCCAGTAGCAATCAGTTTTGTATGCAACCACACAAAATCAGTTTTAAAGTTCAATCCTGGACAAAAGAACACTATCTACATCCCCTCAATTTTGATCTTAGAACTTTTGATTTTTTCACTCCACCCTAAAAAACATGTAAAGTAGATTTAAATGCAAGGCTGTTTAGATAAAATTTTACGAAAAAATGGCAAAAAAGATAAAATAATATGTTCTTTTAAAAGATCACTAATGCCTGGGTTTAATCAAATAATGTCCAAGTTCAGTCAACTGATGCCTGAGTTATATTCTTTTTTCACCTCATTAACATCATTTGGGTTCCATTTGTTGTTCTCTCTTCGCACAAAGGTCAAGCTGGTGGCCCCACCTCTTGGCCTGGCTTGGTGGAGGAGCAAGTTGCTCTCTTGCACTCTCCACCACACAGCCAGGTACACCCAGCTCATCTGGTACCATCCTGAGTCACGCATCTCATCTTCTCTTAAAGACTTCAATTTTGGCCACTAACATTTCTGAGGTCTTTTGTCCCCCTGACAACCAAGCTATTTTCCTTCAGTGTTGAAGAGGTCCCTGGTTAAAAACCAGTTTTTTAAAACCAGGTTCCATCTCTACTTGTCAGGCCTTTAATTTGGGAATACTATACATTCTGCCTTTCCTATTTTCCAGCATTGTTTGGATGGTAATTGGGTTTACTATTTGATTTTCTCTCTCAAATTTTGCACCATCAGTCATTATTACCCCCAGATTAACCACTTTCATGCTTCTCTGAATTTTGTCTATCTGGAGCATGATTCTGTTTAAGTTCCTCATTTCTACCATATCTGAAGAGCTGAAATTTCTTGTTGTTGTTGTTGTTGTTTAGCTGATCAGCCCACCCTGATCGAGCAAGCCAGTAGTAGGCAGGTAGCCAATCACCCTCTCCAGAGTGGACCAGAGGTTCAGCGCACTAGTGATGTTGTGTTGTGTTCGTTGTTGTGCTAGAGCGGCACAGTCTGTCATAATGGTTCAATTATTTGTGGTGTGTCCTGGCACAGGTGGCAGGTGTCATCTGTGAAGTTGTCTAGTCTATGTTCATATATCCTTAAGTTGAGGTGATGTCCACATCAGAATCATGCTAAGTTAAATGTCTTGCTGTTGTCTTCTGACCATTTGTATATTTTGTTCATGTCCCTCTGCAAGGGCTCCACTTCATTTGCATCACTGATTTTTCTACTGATCTTTGTATCATCCACAAAGGATGTTACTATACTGTTGCTGTTTACTCCACTGTCTATGTCTGTTAACAGGATCATGAACAGGAGTGGGGCCAGTACTGTACCTTGTGGTACTGAGCTGCATACTTTTGATTATGATACACCTTGATTTTCTTTTAAACAGAAAAAACCACAAAGTTAGATTTCTCCAAAATTTAACAGAACAAGGTCCAATCAACTTTGCCTTTTTTCTTTCTAGCATTGAATGAAAGAGTTCCCCCCAAAGTATGGAAAATGTTTAAATTTTTTTATTAAGACAATTTAAGTCTGAAAATTTAATATACTTTTTTTTTTTTTATTCTGTTCCAAGCCTACTAGTAACATATCCTAATTATTTAAATTTAAAACTTAGCAAATTATCAAATCTTAGTCTTTTTGTTGTATCAAAATATACAAAAAATAATTCAAAACTTACCTATTAGTCTTATGAAAATGCAATAGAGCATAAATTAAATAATCTACTATATTATTGTGCATCTGGCAGCAACGATAAAAAATGTGAAGTTACCAAAAACAATGAAAACTAACTATCACACACTTATATTTATCACACATTTATCATTTACTAAATTAATGTTTATATATTATGAAAGAAAATGTTTATCAAATAAATAAATATCTAGAAAAGTCTTCTTTTCAGTTTATAGATTTTTTTTATTGAATAAACAAAATTTCTAATCTATATTTTTTAGGGGAATAATGATTTTGTAAAATTAGTCAGAACCATAAAAGATCATTAAACCACTAATTAATTGCAAGTTTTAAAATTTTTTGCCCTTAAGAATATATGCTCCAGGGAAGTATTCAGCAATTATCCAGTATCCAGCCATTTCTTGATCCAGCCAGATTATCTAGTATCCAGCAAAAATAAGAAGCCAGATATCCTGTATCTGGTTATATTATGATCTGGTACATCCCTAACTTTTATGCATGTGCAATAAAAATTTGAAGGACACCTCTAAAATAGGAATTTACCAAAGGTATTTTTTCTTTGGTTAATTTTGAAGGAGTCTGAGATCCATTTCTAATGAAAATTAGTATGGTACCATAGTTTTCCAGATATTTTGATCTACAGCAAAAATGAAGAAGATATCTCAAAAACTACCATTTGCAAAAGAAACATCTTAGAATCTTTCAAAACAATGAAATTACCTAGAAAAATACCTTCTGGTAAAAAAATGCAACTTATTTGTTAAAGTGAACTTTTACCTCCAAAAATGATTAATATTAGTTATTTTGCCTAGTCACACCCAGTTAAAACAATACCATATATTGAAACCCCATTAATAATTAACTAAGAAAATATCCATCTTATCTTGCGCAAATTGGTCTAAATATTTATTTTTAATAATAATAATTATGATTGCCATTTTCTGAAATTTAGCTATATGTATGTATACAATATTTTGGTCAATTTGTCACCTTTTTTTTTTCATATTTCTGGTTACTGTTTCAAGTTCTGACTACTTATTTTGGTACTTATGTATTACCAGGACTACCAAACTACTTACTATGTATTTTTGCTCTCGTCATTTTCATTTAAACTAACGAAAATATCAACCTAACCAGGCATTCAATTAACTGGTTAGGTCAACTGTATGCCCTTGATGATTGGTTAGGTTAAGTTGATATTTTCGTTAGTTTAAACAAAAATGACGAGGGCAAACATACATAATAAACAGCTTGGTAGTCCCAATAATACATAAGTACACTTATTTTAAATTCCAATTGGATTCAGTTTGGTTAGGTGAAGATATCTCGAAAACTGCGCATTTGCACAGGAAACGGATATCACATTTATACAAAAGAACTCAAAATTGACCAGAAAAATTTGTTCTGGTCAAAAAACCTGACAGTGTAATAACCAATTTTAACCCCCAAAAAAATTTCTCAAATGATGCACTGGAAACTTCAAACAGTCCGATCAGAATGTTCGAGCAAAATGAAGCTAACATTAATTTGTGAACCATCTTATTTCGACCTAACTTGCCTAAATAACTCGCAAATATGGAAGTAAATTACCAGAGAATACTAATCTCAGACGCTGCTAATTTTACTTAAAATAACTGTCAGCTTATATCTACGCTATGGTGATTGAAAAATTTGATAGCCTAGTTTTGCCGATTGTTATCATAGGCTCCTATATGCATTAAGCTAGCCTAATTTAAGCTAAAAACTATCGACATTAGCACCTTAAAAATGCTGATTAGCAATAAATATTAGGCGACTACATGTCATACAATAATATCTACTCTAACTTAAAAGTCAGTAATTAATACAACCAATTACGTTGAAATCAAAGTTGGTATTTGAAGTCTGAAAACAAACTATTTTACTAATTTTCCTACCAATTACTTGAACTGCTTAACTTACCAGGGCTCGTTCCAATCCAAAACAAATCAAAAAAGAAAATCTTACAGAACTAATCCACTTTAATGGACGGATGCTAATTTAATTTAAGGATATAAATTTTATTTAATTTCACTCTCTAGAACTATCAAAATGGCGAACACAACTAAACAATTCAGATCGATTTGATGACGTCATTTACCCACAATTCCCTCGAGCATACGACCGAATTCCGCAAGATTTCATAATTTCAAGGAAATGGGGAAATAGCTAATAGCATTGAAATTATCAGTGAATGCTGAGTACGGTACATTCATTAATTTTTTCATGATTAATTTTTCACGAACAAGAAAATATTTGTTGTTTTGTAAAGTGTTGATATATATATATATATATATATGTTAAACACAGACCGTGCATGGAACAAGGAACTCTTCTGGGAAAATTAAATCCACTATAGTCCGAATAAGTAATGGTAAATGACAAATACCATAGTTTTTTTTCCTTTTTCATGATTTTAGCCCGACGTGGGCAACGGGTCTCTCGCAAAGAGATCCCATAAATATAGCTTCCCTCACCAGCTATCTGCAAAGCAGACAGGATCCAGCTTTGGGACGTGGATCTAGGGTTTAAAGCAAACCTAGATCCCTACACTCAGTTTTTTTTCCTTTTTCATGATTTTAGCCCGACGTGGGCAACGGGTCTCTCGCAAAGAGATCCCATAAATATAGCTTCCCTCACCAGCTATCTGCAAAGCAGACAGGATCCAGCTTTGGGACGTGGATCTAGGGTTTAAAGCAAACCTAGACCCGTTGCCCACGTCGGGCTAAAATCATGAAAAAGGAGGAAAAAAAAAACTATGGTATTTGTCATTTACCATTACTTATTCGGACTATAGTGGATTTAATTTTCCCAGAAGAGTTCCTTGTTCCATGCACGGTCTGTGTTTAACATATAATGTTCTCAGGGAACCATTCTGAGTTTGTGTATATATATAATATATATATATATATATATATATATACACATTCAACTGCAAAGAACACGCAGTATACAGTATATATATATATATATATATATATATATATATATATATCGGGTGGCCACAAAAAAACTTTACTTAATTCAAAGTTTAATAACTGCAACAATTCAAAACTTATGCGATTGAGCTTTGGCACACATTAACAGATGGTTATAATCTATAATTGCTGGAATTTTCAAATATGTAGGTTCTATAGTTTTGTTACAGTGAACAATTTAAAAGCATATGTCTAAAAATAGCATGCCGAAGAAAATGAATTTGAACTTAACAAAATTTACTTAAACAAATGGTCAATGTGACCACCTCCCTGTTGGTAAACTGCCCTCAATCGCTTCTTCCACAAGGAGATGCACTTTCGAACCTCATCTAAGGTGATATCCTCCCATGCTCTACTGATTTTCTCCTTAAGTTCATCTTCGGTGAATTTGTCTTTCTGGCTGCCGTAAACCTTCACCATGAGGGAATCCCACACTGAATAGTCCATCGGATTACAGTCGGGAGACTGAGGCGGCCATTCATCCTTTTTGATGAAATTAGGGCTCTTGCTCTAGATGATTTTGGGTCGCTCGGCTTGTATGGGCGGGTGCCCCATCTTGCTGGAAAATGTAGGCCTCATCAGGATACAGCTGACGACAATCAGGAAGTAACCCATTATCTAACAGGTTGATGTAGCGCTCAGAGTTAACTTTAGTTTCGTTTGTGGCAATAAAATGAATTCGTGTTTTCCCCTTCCATGAAATTCCCGCCGATACCATTACTTTTCTGCTGAATCGTGAGGTTTCATGATAAAGCCTGGAGGGAGGAATGTCCTTTTTCCTTGAACCATAAACCCTGTCATTTTGCCTGTTTTTGGCCACCTCCAACGTGAAATCCTTTTCGTCTGTAAACACAACTTTTTGCACGTCTTCAGCTGAGTAGCGTTCATATAGGGATTTACAGCGGGTCTTTCTACGCTGTCTTACATTCTGATCACGCCGAGAAACTCGAATTCTCTTGTAGGCCTTCAATTTCAAACGTTTTACAATCCCTTGTACATAGGAGCGAGAAATCCCAAGGTCGTACGCAATCTGTCTCTGGGAGCGATGAGTTCCTGGTGTATTCTCCTGGGGTTGAATCAGTTCCTCCACGGCAGCCTTATTTTCTTCTGTTGAAACACTTTTGGGCCTGCCGCGGCCGGGTTTTCTAGCTGTTGATCCAGTATCCTTTATCTTTCTTATTAAGTTATAAACACTTTGACGAGTCCAGTTCTTTGCGGGGAATTCTCGGACAATCCTATTTCCATTCCAACCTTTTTCCTTGACACATGCTTCTATGATGGCTTTATCACTTTTACTTAACGTCATGCTGGCGGGGTTTTAGCGGAAAAATAAAAGAAAGCAAATTCACATTAGGCTTAGCCTACGCCAGCGCGCGTGTCATACTACGCTACATTAGGTTTAAGCCTACGCTAGCGCACGTACGTGTCAGATGCACACCAGGCATGCTATTTTTAGACATATGCTTTTAAATTGTTCACTGTAACAAAACTATAGAACCTACATATTTGAAAATTCCAGCAATTATAGATTATATGCATCTGTTAATGTGTGCAAAATCTCAATCGCATAAGTTTTGAATTGTTGCAGTTATTAAACTTTCAATTAAGTAAAGTTTTTTTGTGGCCACCCGATATATATATATATATATATATATATATATATATATATATATATATATATATGCAAACCACAAGGAAAAAGAAAAATGATTCCAAGGCCTTTGCATCATTCATTCATTTCACGTGTTTAATTGTGAAATTCATCCCATATATATATATATAAAATTATTTCACGAAAGTAACATGTGAAAAATATTTATGATGAATATATATATATATATATATATATTAAACCCTCGTCCAACTTGGGGGTTAGGTTCCTCGAGAATGGCGTGTTACGTAAATCCGTATTGGACAAACTTACTACCTTATGGGATAAATGGGGATATGTGAACGCGGCCGCGTAAAGTCTACCATTAGATTTTTATTCACACATAAATGAATTTCCCTACCTATACTGTATATGAAATAAAAACATAATAAAATCATAAACATAATGATATTTACATATGATAAATAAAAATATATTAAATGAAAATAGCACGTATCTTTTCTTCACTCTTTCGGATGGTGCGTATGGTAGACTCAGTCACGTGATACTCGCGGCCAAGTCCTGTTATGCTCATACCACCACGCAACTTATGTAGAATCTTTATTTTTTCGGCTAATGTCATAACCTTACGATTTTTCTTCTCTTCACTATCATTTGCAGATGCTTTACGTTTTGGTGCCATACTGCTGTCTAAGGGTAATAACAAAACAACGCCAAAATACGACAAAAACAATCCAACACAACTTCACTGAACTTAAAGCGGTAGCGGTACTGAGACAAAAGGTGATGCGACGGGTGACGCGAGAGAAAGGGAGATCCGGGAGTGTTGGAGAGTGTAGGAGAAAACACTAGAGCGCGCATTGGTACGCGTACAGTACTACTGTATTCAGGGCCGGCTTAAGGGGCGAGCCAACGTGGCACTGGCTCAGAGCGCCGAAGTTTAGGAGGCGCCAAATATCGAAAGAGCAACAGAAAAAAAAGGACAAAATATCGCTATCAATCAACAAGAAACAAGTGAACAGTTTAAAAAAGGAATTCTACATAGAAAATTAGGGCGCGGGAGGTGAGGGAGGCGAGGGAGGAGAGATGTGTGGCCGTGAGAGGAGGGCAATGTAAACAATAGCCGGCTGTTTCTCACGCGGAGCTGACTCTCACCAGACAGTTGCAATTCTTCTTAATTTTTTAACCATATTATAGGTAAGTTATCAGCACTGCTACATCAGAGAATATATAATAAGGGTGTGTTCGTGTTTTAGTGTACATTCCTATGGAAAACTGATGAGTGGGTAGTTGGGAGGTAACGAAAATGGTTCACTGAGTAGGTAGGTAGTTAATCTAACAATTATTAAATTCCTTTTATGTCAATAACTGGGTGGATGAAACCAATTGGTTGCTCACCAGAGTTATTCTCCACACTAGTATTTATATACTGTGTGACAAGAGCGTGCTCGGTAATAGATATACATTACCGCTCAACCAACCGAGGAAAAAACCAACAACGCTGGTGGAAAAAGCCCCGCGAAGAGGAGAACAAAAGAGAACGAAAACGAACAACGGGGCGAGAGGACGCAACGGGGAAGGGACGAGAACAGACAACGAAAAAGATCCCCACCAGCCAAGTGCGCTCTCGACAATTACACAACCGGAGAACAGAGACTCCAATAACTAACAGTAAGTGACTAATTGAGTTTTTAACCCAGTAAATTAATCACATTAAATTAAGCTGGGTCAGACAAATTAGGCCTACATTGTGGCCTAAGACCCAGCATCAACTCATAGCTTAACAAAGGTGAAGGTAGATTGCCCTAACCTAACTTGGTGAGGAATCCTACTGTGGACCTCAATTTATCTGCCCGCTCTGGACCATTTCCGGAATCTCTAGGCTGACCCCTCTAGGCTAGACTTGATCTACTCTATAGTTAGACTGGAGATATAAGGGGTGGGTTAATTGTGGACCAATTCATACAGAGCATTTTTCGCATTGGTGGTCCGTGTGTGGGGAATTTACAAACCTTAACCTTACTTAACAAAAATTGCAGAATTAGGCTAAATGGTCTAGCCTAAGCCTAAGCCTAAGCCTAACCTAATCAAGCCTAATTAGGTCTACAACCTAGGGCCTAACTAGGAAACATTTACATTTAAGGAGTCTCATTCTCTTATAAGCTTAGACCTGAGTGACACATAAGTACTTGGTGGGGATTAAACCAAATTTAAACTTGACTGTTTTGTCTGTGCTCTTCTTCTCTGGTAATTTCTTCTTGTCCTCTATTTCATTACGATCCCCAGTTAAACAATTTTGACTTAGACATGGACAGTGCGGAATTGAAAAAGTTAAAAAAGAAAAGGGGGGCAAAGTTGGGAGCTGTTACAAAGGCTGTGAACACTTTTAACAATATTACACAACCAGGTAAGGAAATTTAGAGAGTGTAATTCTTAAATTGGAAACTAAAAAGAAGGAAATAATAGCCATTAATGAGAGTATTTCAGAGTTAGTTGAATCCGAAATGGCTGAAGAACAATTGATAGACCTTTACGCTGATGATGATGATCAGGTAATCTCAATTGAACAGCAAATAAGGAGACTACGGTCTCGTTTGACTGACTTAACACCAAAAAACCTAATTCTGATTTTAATCAAAGTAGAGCTAACCTTCAACAAAATTTAAGTGGCATGCTAAATCCTGAGTCACAAGAATTGAGGGCTCAGTTACCCATTTTGCTAGTACCAACATTTGAAGGGGACACGGTACAATTCCCATCTTTCATTGACAAATTTGAGAATTTAATAGGTAATAAACCTTATATTTCAACTGTTGAAAAGTTTAGCTACTTAACTAGTTTCCTTAAAGGCCCAGCCTATAACCTGATAGCCTATTTACCAGCCGTAGGGAATTCATATGAAGTAGCTATTGATCTCTTAAAACGTAATTACATTAATAAAGATGAGATTGTATATGAATTATCTCAACAAATTTTTGAATTTGCACCCATAAAAGATAACCATAGTGATATGGAAAATTTTTATACAAAATTAGAAGCTATTATAGGACAACTAGTTAGCAATGAGATAGATATTAAAGCTTCATCTTGGATTATACAAGGCATAGTACTTAGGTGCCTTCCTTTGAGGGTTAAAGATATTTTAATTCTAAAGACGGGAGAAAATTATCCTAATCTGGAAGAAATAAGAAAACACTTCCCCAATATCCTAACTAATTACAAATTGAGAGATTTTCCAACACAAAATAAGACCCAGACTATGGATAAACCAAAGACTGTTCCCAGAGACCAACTAGCTACAGCCAAACAGACAAAACTTGATACTGTAGAATCATATGTGACCAACTGTAATACACGAACACCTACATTACAGAACTTTAATGTAACTGCTGCCTCAACTTACACACCACATTGCAAATTTTGTGCAAGTAATGAACACAGTAGTACTGGGTGTGACAAATATTCAGACTTTAACCAAAGAGCTAAAAGATGTGAACAGTTGAACCTGTGTAAAAAGTGTACTGGCCAGGGACATTATAAGAAAGACTGTAAATCTAGGTTAAGATTCAAGTGTAAGTTTTGTAAAAGTTTACGACATGTCTCATCAATGTGTGATTCACCAAAGTGTCCAAACAATAGTACTCAAACTCAAAAGATACCTCCCCCAAACAAAGGTAACAAAGAAAATGCCACTTTCATGGGACATTCTGTTTGTTCAAACAATGTAACAAGAAACACTGAGATTCTTTTACCAACTATTACTTTGGACTTAGTGAATAGTGAGGGTAGCACCACTCCAGTGAGATGTCTTATAGACTGTTGTTCTCAACAAACATTTGTTTCGCAAAATGTAGTTAATAAATTGGGTTTGACACCAAACCCGAATGAACAAAAACTCAATATTGCATCCTTTGTTAAGGATAACTCGGACAAAAATAGCTATAAGACAATTGACCTGGAACTACATTTAGAAAGTAAATTAGAGAAAATTGAAGCAGTTATTATTTCTAAAGTAGGACAAAACAAACTGGTTATACCCAAACTAGAACAAACCATAAATCATTTGGGAAAACACTACAAAATAGCTGATAGACATATCACTAACAACACAGTAGCTAACATTGAAATGCTAATGGGGGCAGATTATATTAATCTTATTCATAAGGGCATAGTAGAGATAGGTAATGGTATAGCTATTCAGACTCCATCAGGGATAGCCCCTTTGGGTGACCTATCAAATACAACCTAGACCTAAACCAAAACAGTTCATGACCAACAAATACTATGTGCCTCAACTCAGTCCTACATAACACCTGTAAGAATAGCAACACTTTGAATAATATTATCTCAACTGAGAACATTAATTCATCATTATCAAATGAAACTTTGGATGAGGCAATTCAAACTTTATGGTTGCTAGAATCTGTGGGTATACATGACACAAATCAAACTTCAGAAGATCAGTTAATGGTAGAAAGATTTGAAGACACCATTCAGTGCAAAGACAATAGTTATTTTGTTGAGTTACCTTGGAAAATAAATTGTCCATTTTAAAAAAAAAAAAAAAAAATCTCAAAGTAGCTAAAGGACATTTATATAAAGTAATGAAAAAACTCAAACAAGATAATAATATTCATATAATGATGTCTTCAAAGAACAGCTACAGAAAGGCTTCATTGAAGAAGTAACAAATAACCCTTTTAAAAAAGATGGTTGTCATTATTTAACCCACAGGGGGGTTTATCGACAAGATGCCCCAACAACAAAACTCAGAGTAGTATATAACTGTAGCCTCAAAGACAGTGATAAACACAGTTTGAATGATTGCCTGATTGAGGGTCCTAATCTCATTTCTGACCTTGTGAAGATCTTACTGAGGTTCAGGTTAGATAAATATGCCGTACAAAGTGACATTTCAAAGGCATTTTTGAGAATAAATCTTAAAAATGAATATGATAAGAACCAACTTAGGTTCTTATGGTTCAAGGATCCATTTGATTTGAATAAAGGGTTCATAACCTATAGATTTAATGTTGTGTTGTTTGGAGCCAATTGCTCACCTAGCCTATTAGCATTGACAATTAGACATCATTTAAACCAGTTTAATAACTCTTTAACATTGAACTTCCTTAAGGAACATTTTTACGTAGACAATCTAATAGGCTCAACAACAACAAAATCTGAATTATCTGAAGTCTATGAACACTCTCAAAACATTATGCAACAAGGTAACTTTGAACTTAGAGAGTGGATTTCAAATGATGAGGATTTAAACAAAAAGATTTTAAAGGATAATAATGGTCTTACTGAGCCATCAGACAGAGTTAAAACTTTAGGTATGAACTGGTATTTGGATGCAACTTCTAACAGTCATGATTCAATCTGTACTAAAGGTTTTAAACTTGATGAGGAAGCAAATACTAAAAGACAAATATTATCAGAGGCTTCCAAAATTTTTGATCCCATGGGTCTATTCCTGCCTTCAACAATAAAATCAAAGATTCTCCTCCAAGAAATTTGGAGGACAAATGTTGGGTGGGATGATCCAATAACAAATGAAAATCAAAAATCTTGGAAGAAGTTAGCTGCTGATTTAACAAAAGTGCAGAACATTAAAATTCAAAGGTGCTGTGGGTTTAGGGATAAGCCCCAGAGACTTCATGTGTTTGCTGATGCAAGCACACAAGCTTATGGGTGCTGTGCGTATCTTGTAAGCCCTACAGAAAGTCATCTAATTTATGCAAAAGGGAAAGTTGCACCTCTCAAACCTACCCGAACCATACCTCAATTGGAACTATTGGCTGCTGCATTAGCCATTAAAACCATTTCATTGCTTAAGGATGCTTACCATGATGTGAACATAACTGATCCATCTGGCTTGACAGTCAGATTTGTCTTGCCTGGATACGGAATGATAGCATTAATAGTAAGAATATCTTTGTAAGAAATAGGCTAAAAGAAATAGCTGAAGCTAATGAAAGCCTACAAGTAAACTTTCACTATGTTCCAACTAAACAAAATCCAGCAGACTTTCTGACCAGAGGTTTATCCTACAAGTTGTTGAAGTCAAACAAAACTTGGTTTATGGGACCTAAGTGGCTCTGTAATACAGACCAATGGCCTGTGGAACAAGTTAACTTGACATTAAATTTAATCTTTTCAAATGAAAAGGTTGAACCAATCACTAATTATGAACAGTATTCTGATTTCAGTAAACTTGTCAGGGTCACAGCCTACTGTTTGAGGTTTGCTCACAACTGTTTAACTACAATTAACAAACAGCTAAATAAAAACAATCATAATTATACAGAAGTTGCAACCAAATACTGGATAGGCCATGCACAACAAAAAGAGTACAATAAAGAGTTAGAATTCTTAACTAATGGGAAACAAACAAAAGAACCTGTACCATCAGTAGTTGTGGATCTAAACTTGTTCAGAGATGAGGAAGGCCTTCTAAGGTGTAAAGGGAGATTAGACAAATCAAAACTGTCATACAAAAGCAAACATCCAATCCTTTTACCTAGATTTAGCTATTTGACAACATTAATCATCAGAAAAACACACAATGATGTATATCATATGGGGGTACCACAGACACTAACTACATTAACCCTTTCAGTCACTGGGTACCCAATTTGGTAGCTGAAAAATAAACCATATTGGTTCTTATATACCCACACATAAAGGCAAATTTTTTTTTTACCCTATGTCATAAGTCAGGATCGAAGGGGTTAAGAAAAACTTATTGGATACCCAAGGGAAGGATCACTGTTAAAACAGTCCTGATGAGTGTGTCACATGTAGGCGTATTCATGCTAGGCCCTATAGGAAACCAAATCCTCCTGCTTTGCCAGAGGAGAGAGTTACTCTCAACAGACCTTTGAGACTGTAGGCATTGACTATACAGGAGCATTGACTGTAGGGGTGGGTGACACTGAACAAAAAATGTACATTGTACTGTTTACATGTGCTGCCTCACGAGCTGTTTATTTGGATGTTGTGGAGGACTTACAGCAGAATCTTTTGTTGCTGTCCTTTAAGAGATTCTGTGCACGACATTCAGTACCCAAGACAGTTTGGACTGACAATGCTACATATTTCAAGGCTGGTGAACAAGTCATCCACGACTTGTTAAGCGATGAAATCACACAATTATATATACAAAATTCAAACATAAAGTGGAAGTATATTCCGGTTGCCTCTCCTTGGTATGGTTCTATCTGGGAGAGGAATATACAAACAGTAAAGAATTGCTTGAAGAAAGCAATTGGCAAAAAACAGATACACTTATTTGGGTTGCTCACTCTCCTGCTGAGATTGAGAACATCATTAACAATAGACCACTCACTTATGTGAGTGACAACATTAATGACCCGGAACCATTAACTCCAAATCATTTGATTCGGGGAGAACAAGTTAGTCTCCTGCCGGACTACAAAGGTAGGGGACCTTGTTCTCATACATGACAGTACTCCAAGACAATACTGGCCTCTGGCTAGAGTTTCAGAACTCAGACCAGGGCAGACGGGGTAACAAGAGTGGTCAAATTAAGGACTTCAACGGGTGACACAACAAGAGACATTTCTCTTTTGTACCCTTTAGAGTCTGGACCCAAAACAATGGACTTTGGAGAACCTTCTCCACTGACAGTAATAACTGGAGACACTGAACTTCCAGTAACTATTCCTTTGACAGTAGGAGTGTAACGCATCCTACTACAACATTGACAGACACAAGACCTCAGCGACAACAGCATTAAAGGCGCGACTATTTTTACAACAAAAAAATAGATGCTGGGGAATTGTAATTTTATCTTCTAACTTTCATTTTTTCTTTTCTTATGGTAAAGACCATAGACAGTTTCATCCTATGGATGTATATTTTCTCTTCTAATTAAATGCTACACCTTCTCCATGAGAAGGTGAGGATAGGCACTGTTAATCACATTAACAGCATTTACAGTCAAATAGTTAGCTAGTCTACACTCAGACATAAAAATTGGTGACAATGACACCAAAATTTTTATCTCCCGGGGCCCCCAGTATATGGAAAACTGATGAGTGGGTAGTTGGGAGGTAACGAAAATGGTTCACTGAGTAGGTAGGTAGTTAATCTAACAATTATTAAATTCCTTTTATGTCAATAACTGGGTGGATGAAACCAATTGGTTGCTCACCAGAGTTATTCTCCACACTAGTATTTATATACTGTGTGACAAGAGCGTGCTCGGTAATAGATATACATTACCGCTCAACCAACCGAGGAAAAAACCAACAACGCTGGTGGAAAAAGCCCCGCGAAGAGGAGAACAAAAGAGAACGAAAACGAACAACGGGGCGAGAGGACGCAACGGGGAAGGACGAGAACAGACAACGAAAAAGATCCCCACCAGCCAAGTGCGCTCTCGACAATTACAACCGGAGAACAGAGACTCCAATAACTAACAGTAAGTGACTAATTGAGTTTTTAACCCAGTAAATTAATCACATTAAATTAAGCTGGGTCAGACAAATTAGGCCTACATTGTGGCCTAAGACCCAGCATCAACTCATAGCTTAACAAAGGTGAAGGTAGATTGCCCTAACCTAACTTGGTGAGGAATCCTACTGTGGACCTCAATTTATCTGCCCGCTCTGGACCATTTCCGGAATCTCTAGGCTGACCCCTCTAGGCTAGACTTGATCTACTCTATAGTTAGACTGGAGATATAAGGGGTGGGTTAATTGTGGACCAATTCATACAGAGCATTTTTCGCATTGGTGGTCCGTGTGTGGGGAATTTACAAACCTTAACCTTACTTAACAAAAATTGCAGAATTAGGCTAAATGGTCTAGCCTAAGCCTAAGCCTAAGCCTAACTAATCAAGCCTAATTAGGTCTACAACCTAGGGCCTAACTAGGAAACATTTACATTTAAGGAGTCTCATTCTCTTATAAGCTTAGACCTGAGTGACACATAAGTACTTGGGGGGATTAAACCAAATTTAAACTTGACTGTTTTGTCTGTGCTCTTCTTCTCTGTAATTTCTTCTTGTCCTCTATTTCATTACGATCCCCAGTTAAACAATTTTGACTTAGACATGGACAGTGCGGAATTGAAAAAGTTAAAAAAGAAAAGGGGGGCAAAGTTGGGAGCTGTTACAAAGGCTGTGAACACTTTTAACAATATTACACAACCAGGTAAGGAAATTTAGAGTGTGTAATTCTTAAATTGGAAACTAAAAAGAAGGAAATAATAGCCATTAATGAGAGTATTTCAGAGTTAGTTGAATCCGAAATGGCTGAAGAACAATTGATAGACCTTTACGCTGATATGATGATCAGGTAATCTCAATTGAACAGCAAATAAGGAGACTACGGTCTCGTTTGACTGACTTAACACCAAAAAACCTAATTCTGATTTTAATCAAAGTAGAGCTAACCTTCAACAAAATTTAAGTGGCATGCTAAATCCTGAGTCACAAGAATTGAGGGCTCAGTTACCCATTTTGCTAGTACCAACATTTGAAGGGGACACGGTACAATTCCCATCTTTCATTGACAAATTTGAGAATTTAATAGGTAATAACCTTATATTTCAACTGTTGAAAAGTTTAGCTACTTAACTAGTTTCCTTAAAGGCCCAGCCTATAACCTGATAGCCTATTTACCAGCCGTAGGGAATTCATATGATAGCTATTGATCTCTTAAAACGTAATTACATTAATAAAGATGAGATTGTATATGAATTATCTCAACAAATTTTTGAATTTGCACCCATAAAAGATAACCATAGTGATATGGAAAATTTTTATACAAAATTAGAAGCTATTATAGGACAACTGGTTAGCAATGAGATAGATATTAAAGCTTCATCTTGGATTATACAAGGCATAGTTCTTAGGTGCCTTCCTTGAGGGTTAAAGATATTTTAATTCTAAAGACGGGAGAAAATTATCCTAATCTTGAAGAATAAGAAACACTTCCCCAATATCCTAACTAATTACAAATTGAGAGATTTCCAACACAAAATAAGACCCAGACTATGGATAAACCAAAGACTGTTCCCAGAGACCAACTAGCTACAGCCAAACAGACAAAACTTGATACTGTAGAATCAATGTGACCAACTGTAATACACGAACACCTACATTACAGAACT
Source organism: Bathynomus jamesi (assembly GCA_023014485.1). NCBI lineage: Eukaryota > Metazoa > Arthropoda > Malacostraca > Isopoda > Cirolanidae > Bathynomus > Bathynomus jamesi. The sequence goes on from JAJOZX010000151.1 coordinate 1,240,555, forward strand.
TTAATGTAACTGCTGCCTCAACTTACACACCACATTGCAAATTTTGTGCAAGTAATGAACACAGTAGTACTGGGTGTGACAAATATTCAGACTTTAACCAAAGCTAAAAGATGTGAACAGTTGAACCTATGTAAAAAGTGTACTGGCCAGGGACATTATAAGAAAGACTGTAAATCTAGGTTAAGATTCAAGTGTAAGTTTTGTAAAAGTTTACGACATGTCTCATCAATGTGTGATTCACCAAAGTGTCCAAACAATAGTACTCAAACTCAAAAGATACCTCCCCAAACAAAGGTAATCAGAAAATGCCACTTTCATGGGACATTCTGTTTGTTCAAACAACGTAACAGAAACACTGAGATTCTTTTACCAACTATTACTTTGGACTTAGTGATAGTGAGGGTAGCACCACTCCAGTGAGATGTCTTATAGACTGTTGTTCTCAACAAACATTTGTTTCGCAAAATGTAGTTAATAAATTGGGTTTGACACCAAACCCGAATGAACAAAACTCATATTGCATCCTTTGTTAAGGATAACTCGGACAAAAATAGCTATAAGACAATTGACCTGGAACTACATTAGAAAATAAATTAGAGAAAATTGAAGCAGTTATTATTTCTAAAGTAGGACAAAACAAACTGGTTATACCCAAACTAGAACAAACCATAAATCATTTGGGAAAACACTACAAAATAGCTGATAGACATATCACTAACAACACAGTAGCTAACATTGAAATGTAATGGGGCAGATTATATTAATCTTATTCATAAGGGCATAGTAGAGATAGGTAATGGTATAGCTATTCAGACTCCATCAGGGATAGCCCCTTTGGGTGACCTATCCAAATACAACCTAGACCTAAACCAAAATAGTTCATGACCAACAAATACTATGTGCCTCAACTCAGTCCTACATAACACCTGTAAGAATAGCAACACTTTGAATAATATTATCTCAACTGAGAACATTAATTCATCATTATCAAATGAAACTTTGGATGAGCAATTCAAACTTTATGGTTGCTAGAATCTGTGGGTATACATGACACAAATCAAACTTCAGAAGATCAGTTAATGGTAGAAAGATTTGAAGACACCATTCAGTGCAAAGACAATAGTTATTTTGTTGAGTTACCTTGGAAAATAAATTGTCCAACTTTAAGAACAATCTCAAAGTAGCTAAAGGACATTTATATAAAGTAATGAAAAAACTCAAACAAGATATAATATATCATATAATGATGTCTTCAAAGAACAGCTACAGAAAGGCTTCATTGAAGAAGTAACAAATAACCCTTTTAAAAAAGATGGTTGTCATTATTTAACCCACAGGGGGGTTTATCGACAAGATGCCCCAACAACAAAACTCAGAGTAGTATATAACTGTAGCCTCAAAGACAGTGATAAACACAGTTTGAATGATTGCCTGATTGAGGGTCCTAATCTCATTTCTGACCTTGTGAAGATCTTACTGAGGTTCAGGTTAGACAAATATGCCGTACAAAGTGACATTTCAAAGGCATTTTTGAGAATAAATCTTAAAAATGAATATGATAAGAACCAACTTAGGTTCTTATGGTTCAAGGATCCATTTGATTTGAATAAAGGGTTCATAACCTATAGATTTAATGTTGTGTTGTTTGGAGCCAATTGCTCACCTAGCCTATTAGCATTGACAATTAGACATCATTTAAACCAGTTTAATAACTCTTTAACATTGAACTTCCTTAAGGAACATTTTTACGTAGACAATCTAATAGGCTCAACAACAACAAAATCTGAATTATCTGAAGTCTATGAACACTCTCAAAACATTATGCAACAAGGTAACTTTGAACTTAGAGAGTGGATTTCAAATGATGAGGATTTAAACAAAAAGATTTTAAAGGATAATAATGGTCTTACTGAGCCATCAGACAGAGTTAAAACTTTAGGTATGAACTGGTATTTGGATGCAACTTCTAACAGTCATGATTCAATCTGTACTAAAGGTTTTAAACTTGATGAGGAAGCAAATACTAAAAGACAAATATTATCAGAGGCTTCCAAAATTTTTGATCCCATGGGTCTATTCCTGCCTTCAACAATAAAATCAAAGATTCTCCTCCAAGAAATTTGGAGGACAAATGTTGGGTGGGATGATCCAATAACAAATGAAAATCAAAAATCTTGGAAGAAGTTAGCTGCTGATTTAACAAAAGTGCAGAACATTAAAATTCAAAGGTGCTGTGGGTTTAGGGATAAGCCCCAGAGACTTCATGTGTTTGCTGATGCAAGCACACAAGCTTATGGGTGCTGTGCGTATCTTGTAAGCCTACAGAAAGTCATCTAATTTATGCAAAAGGGAAAGTTGCACCTCTCAAACCTACCCGAACCATACCTCAATTGGAACTATTGGCTGCTGCATTAGCCATTAAAACCATTTCATTGCTTAAGGATGCTTACCATGATGTGAACATAACTCATCCATATCTGGCTTGACAGTCAGATTTGTCTTGCCTGGATACGGAATGATAGCATTAATAGTAAGAATATCTTTGTAAGAAATAGGCTAAAAGAAATAGCTGAAGCTAATGAAAGCCTACAAGTAAACTTTCACTATGTTCCAACTAAACAAAATCCAGCAGACTTTCTGACCAGAGGTTTATCCTACAAGTTGTTGAAGTCAAACAAAACTTGGTTTATGGGACCTAAGTGGCTCTGTAATACAGACCAATGGCCTGTGGAACAAGTTAACTTGACATTAAATTTAATCTTTTCAAATGAAAAGGTTGAACCAATCACTAATTATGAACAGTATTCTGATTTCAGTAAACTTGTCAGGGTCACAGCCTACTGTTTGAGGTTTGCTCACAACTGTTTAACTACAATTAACAAACAGCTAAATAAAAACAATCATAATTATACAGAAGTTGCAACCAAATACTGGATAGGCCATGCACAACAAAAAGAGTACAATAAAGAGTTAGAATTCTTAACTAATGGGAAACAAACAAAAGAACCTGTACCATCAGTAGTTGTGGATCTAAACTTGTTCAGAGATGAGGAAGGCCTTCTAAGGTGTAAAGGGAGGTTAGACAAATCAAAACTGTCATACAAAAGCAAACATCCAATCCTTTTACCTAGATTTAGCTATTTGACAACATTAATCATCAGAAAAACACACAATGATGTATATCATATGGGGGTACACAACACTAACTACATTAACCCTTTCAGTCACTGGGTACCCAATTTGGTAGCTGAAAAATAAACCATATTGGTTCTTATATACCCACACATAAAGGCAAATTTCTTTTTTACCCTATGTCATAAGTCAGGATCGAAGGGGTTAAGAAAAACTTATTGATACCCAAGGGAAGGATCACTGTTAAAACAGTCCTGAGTGAGTGTGTCACATGTAGGCGTATTCATGCTAGGCCCTATAGGAAACCAAATCCTCCTGCTTTGCCAGAGGAGAGAGTTACTCTCAACAGACCCTTTGAGACTGTAGGCATTGACTATACAGGAGCATTGACTGTAGGGGTGGGTGACACTGAACAAAAAATGTACATTGTACTGTTTACATGTGCTGCCTCACGAGCTGTTTATTTGGATGTTGTGGAGGACCTTACAGCAGAATCTTTTGTTGCTGTCTTTAAGAGATTCTGTGCACGACATTCAGTACCCAAGACAGTTTGGACTGACAATGCTACATATTTCAAGGCTGGTGAACAAGTCATCCACGACTTGTTAAGGATGAAATCACACAATTATATATACAAAAATTCAAACATAAAGTGGAAGTATTTCCGGTTGCCTCTCCTTGGTATGGTTCTATCTGGGAGAGGAATATACAAACAGTAAAGAATTGCTTGAAGAAAGCAATTGGCAAAAAACAGATACACTTATTTGGGTTGCTCACTCTCCTGGCTGAGATTGAGAACATCATTAACAATAGACCACTCACTTATGTGAGTGACAACATTAATGACCCGGAACCATAACTCCAAATCATTTGATTCGGGGGAGAACAAGTTAGTCTCCTGCCGGACTACAAAGGTAGGGGACCTTGTTCTCATACATGACAGTACTCCAAGACAATACTGGCCTCTGGCTAGAGTTTCAGAACTCAGACCAGGGGCAGACGGGGTAACAAGAGTGGTCAAATTAAGGACTTCAACGGGTGACACAACAAGAGACATTTCTCTTTTGTACCCTTTAGAGTCTGGACCCAAAACAATGGACTTTGGAGAACCTTCTCCACTGACAGTAATAATGGAGACACTGAACTTCCAGTAACTATTCCTTTGACAGTAGGAGTGGTAACGCATCCTACTACAACATTGACAGACACAAGACCTCAGCGACAAACAGCATTAAAGGCGCAACTATTTTTTACAACAAAAAATAGATGCTGGGGAATTGTAATTTTATCTTCTAACTTTCATTTTTTCTTTTCTTATGGTAAAGACCATAGACAGTTTCATCCTATGGATGTATATTTTCTCTTCTAATTAAATGCTACACCTTCTCCATGAGAAGGTGAGGATAGGCACTGTTAATCACATTAACAGGCATTTACAGTCAAATAGTTAGCTAGTCTACACTCAGACATAAAAATTGGTGACAATGACACCAAAATTTTTATCTCCCGGCCCCCAGTATATGGAAAACGATGAGTGGGTAGTTGGGAGGTAACGAAAATGGTTCACTGAGTAGGTAGGTAGTTAATCTAACAATTATTAAATTCCTTTTATGTCAATAACTGGGTGGATGAAACCAATTGGTTGCTCACCAGAGTTATTCTCCACACTAGTATTTATATACTGTGTGACAAGAGCGTGCTCGGTAATAGATATACATTACCGCTCAACCAACCGAGGAAAAAACCAACAACGCTGGTGGAAAAAGCCCCGCGAAGAGGAGAACAAAAGAGAACGAAAACGAACAACGGGGCGAGAGGACGCAACGGGGAAGGGACGAGAACAGACAACGAAAAAGATCCCCACCAGCCAAGTGCGCTCTCGACAATTACACAACCGGAGAACAGAGACTCCAATAACTAACAGTAAGTGACTAATTGAGTTTTTAACCCAGTAAATTAATCACATTAAATTAAGCTGGGTCAGACAAATTAGGCCTACATTGTGGCCTAAGACCCAGCATCAACTCATAGCTTAACAAAGGTGAAGGTAGATTGCCCTAACCTAACTTGGTGAGGAATCCTACTGTGGACCTCAATTTATCTGCCCGCTCTGGACCATTTCCGGAATCTCTAGGCTGACCCCTCTAGGCTAGACTTGATCTACTCTATAGTTAGACTGGAGATATAAGGGGTGGGTTAATTGTGGACCAATTCATACAGAGCATTTTTCGCATTGGTGGTCCGTGTGTGGGGAATTTACAAACCTTAACCTTACTTAACAAAAATTGCAGAATTAGGCTAAATGGTCTAGCTAAGCCTAAGCCTAAGCCAACCTAATCAAGCCTAATTAGTCTACAACCTAGGGCCTAACTAGGAAAACATTTACATTTAAGGAGTCTCATTCTCTTATAAGCTTAGACCTGAGTGACACATAAGTACTTGGGGGGATTAAACCAAATTTAAACTTGACTGTTTTGTCTGTGCTCTCTCTTCTCTGGTAATTTCTTCTTGTCCTCTATTCATTACGATCCCCAGTTAAACAATTTTGACTTAGACATGGACAGTGCGGAATTGAAAAAGTTAAAAAAGAGAAAGGGGGGCAAAGTTGGGAGCTGTTACAAAGGCTGTGAACACTTTTAACAATATTACACAACCAGGTAAGGAAATTTAGAGTGTGTAATTCTTAAATTGGAAACTAAAAAGAAGGAAATAATAGCCATTGAGAGTATTTCAGAGTTAGTTGAATCCGAAATGGCTGAAGAACAATTGATAGACCTTTACGCTGATGATGATGATCAGGTAATCTCATTGAACAGCAAATAAGGAGACTACGGTCTCGTTTTGACTGACTTAACACCAAAAAACCTAATTCTGATTTTAATCAAAGTAGAGCTAACCTTCAACAAAATTTAAGTGGCATGCTAAATCCTGAGTCACAAGAATTGAGGGCCTCAGTTACCATTTTGCTAGTACCAACATTTGAAGGGGACACGGTACAATTCCCATCTTTCATTGACAAATTTGAGAGTTTAATAGGTAATAAACCTTATATTTCAACTGTTGAAAGTTTAGCTACTTAACTAGTTTCCTTAAAGGCCCAGCCTATAACCTGATAGCCTATTTACCAGCCGTAGGGAATTCATATGAAGTAGCTATTGATCTCTTAAAACGTAATTACATTAATAAGATGAGATTGTATATGAATTATCTCAACAAATTTTTGATTTTGCACCCATAAAAGATAACCATAGTGATATGGAAAATTTTTATACAAAATTAGAGCTATTATAGGACAACTGTTAGCAATGAGATAGATATTAAAGCTTCATCTTGGATTATACAAGGCATAGTACTTAGGTGCCTTCCTTTGAGGGTTAAAGATATTTTAATTCTAAAGACGGGAGAAATTATCCTAATCTGGAAGAAATCAGAAAACACTTCCCCAATATCCTAACTAATTACAAATGAGAGATTTCCAACACAAAATAAGACCCAGACTATGGATAAACCAAAGACTGTTCCCAGAGACCAACTAGCTACAGCCAAACAGACAAAACTTGATACTGTAGAATCAATGTGCCAACTGTAATACACGAACACCTAATTACAGAACTTTAATGTAACTGCTGCCTCAACTTACACACCACAATTGCAAATTTTGTGCAAGTAATGAACACAGTAGTACTGGGTGTGACAAATATTCAGACTTAACCAAAGAGCTAAAAGATGTGAACAGTTGAACCTGTGTAAAAAAGTGTACTGGCCAGGGACATTATAAGAAAGACTGTAAATCTAGGTTAAGATTCAAGTGTAAGTTTTGTAAAGTTTACGACATGTCTCATCAATGTGTGATTCACCAAAGTGTCCAAACAATAGTACTCAACTCAAAAGATACCTCCCCAAACAAAGGTAATCAAGAAAATGCCACTTTCATGGGACATTCTGTTTGTTCAAACAATGTAACAAGAAACACTGAGATTCTTTTACCACTATTACTTTGGACTTAGTGAATAGTGAGGGTAGCACCACTCCAGTGAGATGTCTTATAGACTGTTGTTCTCAACAAACATTTGTTTCGCAAAATGTAGTTAATAAATTGGTTTGACACCAAACCCGAATGAACAAAAACTCAATATTGCATCCTTTGTTAAGGATAACTCGGACAAAAATAGCTATAAGACAATTGACCTGGAACTACATTTAGAAAGTAAATTAGAGAAAATTGAAGCAGTTATTATTTCTAAATAGGACAAAACAACTGGTTATACCCAAACTAGAACAAACCATAAATCATTTGGGAAAACACTACAAAATAGCTGATAGACATATCACTAACAACACAGTAGCTACATTGAAATGTATGGGGCAGATTATATTAATCTTATTCATAAGGGCATAGTAAGATAGGTAATGGTATAAGCTATTCAGACTCCATCAGGGATAGCCCCTTTGGGTGACCTATCAAATACAACCTAGACCTAAACCAAAACAGTTCATGACCAACAAATACTATGTGCCTCAACTCAGTCCTACATAACACCTGTAAGAATAGCAACACTTTGAATAATATTATCTCAACTGAGAACATTAATTCATCATTATCAAATGAAACTTTTGGATGAGGCAATTCAAACTTTATGGTTGCTAGAATCTGTGGGTTACATGACACAAATCAAACTTCAGAAGATCAGTTAATGGTAGAAAGATTTGAAGACACCATTCAGTGCAAAGACAATAGTTATTTTTGTTGAGTTACCTTGGAAAATAAATTGTCCAACTTTAAGAGACAATCTCAAAGTAGCTAAAGGACATTTATATAAAGTAATGAAAAAACTCAAACAAGATATAATATTCATATAATGATGTCTTCAAAGAACAGCTTACAGAAAGGCTTCATTGAAGAAGTAACAAATAACCCTTTTAAAAAAGATGGTTTGTCATTATTTAACCCACAGGGGGGTTTATCGACAAGATGCCCCAACAAACAAAACTCAGAGTAGTATATAACTGTAGTAGCCTCAAAGACAGTGATAAACACAGTTGAATGATTGCTGATTGAGGGTCCTAATCTCATTTCTGACCTTGTGAAGATCTTACTGAGGTTCAGGTTAGATAAATATGCCGTACAAAGTGACATTTCAAAGGCATTTTTGAGAATAAATCTTAAAAATGAATATGATAAGAACCAACTTAGGTTCTTATGGTTCAAGGATCCATTTGATTGAAAAGGGTTCATAACCTATAGATTTAATGTTGTGTTGGTTTGGAGCCAATGCTCACCTAGCCGATTAGGATTGACAATTAGACATCATTTAACCAGTTTAATAACTCTCTAACATTGAACTTCCTTAAGGAACATTTTAACGTAGACAATTAATAGGCTCAACAAAACAAAATCTGAATTATCTGAAGTCTATGAACACTCTCAAAACATATGCAACAAGGTAACTTTGAAACTTAGAGAGTGGATTTCAAATGATGAGGATTTAAACAAAAAGATTTTAAAGGATAATAATGGTCTTACTGAGCCATCAGACAGAGTTAAAACTTTAGGTATGAACTGGTATTTGGATGCAACTTCTAACAATCATGATTCAATCTGTACTAAAGGTTTTAAACTTGATGAGGAAGCAAATACTAAAAGACAAATATTATCAGAGGCTTCCAAAATTTTTGATCCATGGGTCTATTCCTGCCTTCACAATAAAATCAAAGATTCTCTCCAAGAAATTTGGAGGACAAATGTTGGGTGGGATGATCCAAAACAAATAAATCAAAAATCTTGGAAGAAGTTAGCTGCTGATTTAACAAAGTGCAGAAAATTAAAATTCAAAGGTGCTGTGGGTTTAGGGATAAGCCCCAGAGACTTCATGTGTTTGTGATGCAAGCACACAAGCTTATGGGTGCTGTGCGTATCTTGTAAGCCCTACAGAAAGTCATCTAATTTATGCAAAAGGGAAAGTTGCACCTCTCAAACCTACCCGAACCATACCTCAATTGGAACTATTGGCTGCTGCATTAGCCATTAAAACCATTTCATTGCTTAAGGATGCTTACCATGATGTGAACATAACTCACATCCATATCTGGCTTGACAGTCAGATTTGTCTTGCCTGGATACGGAATGATAGCATTAATAGTAAGAATATCTTTGTAAGAAATAGGCTAAAAGAAATAGCTGAAGCTAATGAAAGCCTACAAGTAAACTTTCACTATGTTCCAACTAAACAAAATCCAGCAGACTTTCTGACCAGAGGTTTATCCTACAAGTTGTTGAAGTCAAACAAAACTTGGTTTATGGGACCTAAGTGGCTCTGTAATACAGACCAATGGCCTGTGGAACAAGTTAACTTGACATTAAATTTAATCTTTTCAAATGAAAAGGTTGAACCAATCACTAATTATGAACAGTATTCTGATTTCAGTAAACTTGTCAGGGTCACAGCCTACTGTTTGAGGTTTGCTCACAACTGTTTAACTACAATTAACAAACAGCTAAATAAAAACAATCATAATTATACAGAAGTTGCAACCAAATACTGGATAGGCCATGCACAACAAAAAGAGTACAATAAAGAGTTAGAATTCTTAACTAATGGGAAACAAACAAAAGAACCTGTACCATCAGTAGTTGTGGATCTAAACTTGTTCAGAGATGAGGAAGGCCTTCTAAGGTGTAAAGGGAGGTTAGACAAATCAAAACTGTCATACAAAAGCAAACATCCAATCCTTTTACCTAGATTTAGCTATTTGACAACATTAATCATCAGAAAAACACACAATGATGTATATCATATGGGGGTACCACAGACACTAACTACATTAACCCTTTCAGTCACTGGGTACCCAATTTGGTAGCTGAAAAATAAACCATATTGGTTCTTATATACCCACACATAAAGGCAAATTTCTTTTTTACCCTATGTCATAAGTCAGGATCGAAGGGGTTAAGAAAAACTTATTGGATACCCAAGGGAAGGATCACTGTTAAAACAGTCCTGAGTGAGTGTGTCACATGTAGGCGTATTCATGCTAGGCCCTATAGGAAACCAAATCCTCCTGCTTTGCCAGAGGAGAGAGTTACTCTCAACAGACCCTTTGAGACTGTAGGCATTGACTATACAGGAGCATTGACTGTAGGGGTGGGTGACACTGAACAAAAAATGTACATTGTACTGTTTACATGTGCTGCCTCACGAGCTGTTTATTTGGATGTTGTGGAGGACCTTACAGCAGAATCTTTTGTTGCTGTCTTTAAGAGATTCTGTGCACGACATTCAGTACCCAAGACAGTTTGGACTGACAATGCTACATATTTCAAGGCTGGTGAACAAGTCATCCACGACTTGTTAAGCGATGAAATCACACAATTATATATACAAAATTCAAACATAAAGTGGAAGTATATTCCGGTTGCCTCTCCTTGGTATGGTTCTATCTGGGAGAGGAATATACAAACAGTAAAGAATTGCTTGAAGAAAGCAATTGGCAAAAAACAGATACACTTATTTGGGTTGCTCACTCTCCTGGCTGAGATTGAGAACATCATTAACAATAGACCACTCACTTATGTGAGTGACAACATTAATGACCCGGAACCATTAACTCCAAATCATTTGATTCGGGGGAGAACAAGTTAGTCTCCTGCCGGACTACAAAGGTAGGGGACCTTGTTCTCATACATGACAGTACTCCAAGACAATACTGGCCTCTGGCTAGAGTTTCAGAACTCAGACCAGGGGCAGACGGGGTAACAAGAGTGGTCAAATTAAGGACTTCAACGGGTGACACAACAAGAGACATTTCTCTTTTGTACCCTTTAGAGTCTGGACCCAAAACAATGGACTTTGGAGAACCTTCTCCACTGACAGTAATAACTGGAGACACTGAACTTCCAGTAACTATTCCTTTGACAGTAGGAGTGGTAACGCATCCTACTACAACATTGACAGACACAAGACCTCAGCGACAAACAGCATTAAAGGCGCACTATTTTTACAACAAAAAATAGATGCTGGGGAATTGTAATTTTATCTTCTAACTTTCATTTTTTCTTTTCTTATGGTAAAGACCATAGACAGTTTCATCCTATGGATGTATATTTTCTCTTCTAATTAAATGCTACACCTTCTCCATGAGAAGGTGAGGATAGGCACTGTTAATCACATTAACAGGCATTTACAGTCAAATAGTTAGCTAGTCTACACTCAGACATAAAAATTGGTGACAATGACACCAAAATTTTTATCTCCCGGGGCCCCCAGTATATGGAAAACTGATGAGTGGGTAGTTGGGAGGTAACGAAAATGGTTCACTGAGTAGGTAGGTAGTTAATCTAACAATTATTAAATTCCTTTTATGTCAATAACTGGGTGGATGAAACCAATTGGTTGCTCACCAGAGTTATTCTCCACACTAGTATTTATATACTGTGTGACAAGAGCGTGCTCGGTAATAGATATACATTACCGCTCAACCAACCGAGGAAAAAACCAACAACGCTGGTGGAAAAAGCCCCGCGAAGAGGAGAAAAAAGAGAACGAAAACGAACAACGGGGCGAGAGGACGCAACGGGGAAGGGACGAGAACAGACAACGAAAAAGATCCCACCAGCCAAGTGCGCTCTCGACAATTACACAACCGGAGAACAGAGACTCCAATAACTAACAGTAAGTGACTAATTGAGTTTTTAACCCAGTAAATTAATCACATTAAATTAAGCTGGGTCAGACAAATTAGGCCTACATTGTGGCCTAAGACCCAGCATCAACTCATAGCTTAACAAAGGTGAAGGTAGATTGCCCTAACCTAACTTGGTGAGGAATCCTACTGTGGACCTCAATTTATCTGCCCGCTCTGGACCATTTCCGGAATCTCTAGGCTGACCCCTCTAGGCTAGACTTGATCTACTCTATAGTTAGACTGGAGATATAAGGGGTGGGTTAATTGTGGACCAATTCATACAGAGCATTTTTCGCAATTCCCTTACACCAAATTTTGCTGATGAATGTTTTCCTACTAGCGAAAATATGTTTAACTCATCTTTTAACTCTGTTATTTTGTTGAAATGTAGAATCTTGCATTAGTGGTAACTATAGGAGGCTATCAACATATGAAGTAATGTCGACACCTTGTGTTCTAGAAGGTGTTTGAATGGAGGTGAGTGCTCTATTACAAAAAATTGGAACTTTCAAATTTTTCTGCTGCCTGATTGTTTGGTACGACATTTTGAGCCAAATAAATATCACAAGCAAAGCCTTTCATGAGGTCAATTTGAATATGTCGCAAGCTGTCTCCCTACTTTCAAAATCAATCGAATACCTTAAAAATTACAGAGCAGATGATAAATTTAAATGGGTTCTAGACGATGCACAAAAGTTAGCAGTCGAATTTGAAATTGAACCTGAATTTGAATAATGCCACAAAAATGAGTGACAATGAGCTGCGTAAAAATTGTATGGATTTAGAAATTCTGCTTACAGATGGTGATCAGAAAGACATCTTCGGCATCGATTTATATGAAGAATTAAAATATTTGCGATTCATACGAAGAATTAAAATATTTGCGAAACCATTTCGAAGGCAGTTATTCTCCAACGAAAATCTTGCAATTCATGTGCTCAAAAAATTTAACGGCATCATTGCCAAACCTTTTTGTGGCGCTGAGAATTCTTGTAACTGTCAGTATCAGTGGCCAGTGGCAGAATGGAGCTTTTCAAAGATGAAATTAATCAAAACTTATCTCGGTCTACGATGAAACAAGATCGGTTGGATGGGTTGGCAACCTTATCAATTGAACATGCCATCGCCAAGGATTTAGATCTGGATGAAATAATCCAAAGATTTGCAGCTGCTAAGGCCCGAAATGTTAATCTTTGAAGCCGAAATTTTAACGAGTATGTATGTTATTAATGCTACTTGGTTAATGGTTATTGAATTCAAATAAATAAAATATATGTTTTATTTTAAGATTTTAATAAAATTTACTGAATGAAATAAACAATAAAATTATATATAAAAAAAAAATTGTTATTTTTTTAACTAAAAAAACCTTTATATAAAAAATGGGATAGGGGAGAGCGCCAAAGCAAAATTGGCTCGGGGCGCCACAACCCTTTGAGCCGGCCCTGACTGTATTAGAGCGTGTTTGGCGGAACGTGTATAATCAAATTTTCCACTTTCGACAAATAATTGTTCACATTTATTTTTCCGTGTATAAGCAAATTCGCGCTGGACAAACACGCGTTGGACGAGGGTTTACTCTCTCTCTCTCTCTCTATATATACAGAGCTGGGCAATAAATACATTGAATGTATTTAAATACTAAATACTAAATACATGGGAGAAATGTATTTAAATACTAAATACTAAATACATTTTACGAATGTATTTACATACTAAATACAAAATACATCAATTGTATTTAAATATATTTGTAAATACATTTTAAATACATACAAATTTTAACATATGCATTCACTAATTCATGAGTAACAACACTATACAATGCTTGATAAAGGATAAAGAAATAGTACAATCTAATTTCCGATTATATATTTCCCTTTTTAGAACAAAACAAAAACAAAAGAACTTAGAACTTACGATGTTCAACCAGTGACATATTATACTCATTATATCATTGCAAAATGAGTAACAATTAATGAGTAGATGAGACATAAACGTAAACATAAGACGTAAACATAAACATAAGGCACCTTACGAATTCTCTTTATTTCACGGTTGCTGCGGATCAAAACCATTCTTTCAAAAGTTTTGTCTGAAAGAGAGTTTCTTTTGGGAGTCAAAGTGATTCCCGCGAATGAGAATATTCGCTCTACCGGTGCCGAAGATGGTAATGTCGTGTTATAGCGGAGGAACAGTCTTTTTATGAGAGGATGTTTTCCCAAACTGTTGATGGTCCGATCGGAATCTTGTAGAAATGCCAATATATTCTATAGTACAGAACGTGTATTAAACCAGTAAAAGTATTTACATTTTTATATTTTGAGTATTTAAATACATTGTATTTAAATACTCATTAAAGTATTTAAATACTATATTTAAATACATGAAAAACAATGTATTTATAAATACAGTTTTAAATACACAAATGTATTTAAATACGTATTTAAATACAAATGTATTTAAATACTGCCCAGCTCTGTATATATATATATATACTGTATATATATATATATATATATATATATATATATATATATATATATATATACCGTGTGTGTTGTATATATATATATATATATATATATAATACAAACCCACAAAGAAAAGAAAAAATTATTCCAAGGCCTTGTATAGGTTACAAAAAAATATATATATATATATATATATATGATGAATAAAACCACGAAAGGAAAAGAAACACAAAGTGGTGCTCAAGCGCTTTCGTCTAATGACATCCTCAGGAACACTGGGGTGAAAGGAGAGTTCAAGACAATATATAGGTTACAAAAATAAACATATATATATAGTAAGTATAGAAATAAAAATTGTGGGAGGAGCAAACACATTTGTACGGAAAAATGACAATTTTAGCACTTTGCCCGAAATTCAACATAAATTCAAATGGCTTGTTTCCGGCCAATTTTTTATAGTTATTGTCTGAATGGTAAACAGGTCACAAAAGAATAAAGAACTAAAAATAAATATAAATTGGAAAAAATTACAAAATAATACCTTAGTGATATATACGTCACAACCGAAATAAACATAAAGAAATAAACCAACAGATAAAAAAAAACAAATATTGTAAACAAGTTTTTGGGATGGCCATGGGCAACCCTTTGTCGCCCCTTCTCTCCAATATTTATATGGAGTTTTTTGAAATTACTTACATTCTGAGAATCCTGAGGGTTGGCATCCCATGGATGCGGTACGTCGACGATATTTTGTGTATCTGGCCCATGAATCGTGACCTGGATGATTTCCTCCTTCAGTTAAATGACCAAGTCCCCTCCATTAAGTTTACTTTAGAAGTGGAACAAGACAACTCAATCCCGTTTTTGGATGTGCGTGTACATAGGGATAGCCCAGGTTTTAAGTTTAGTATCTATCGGAAAAAAAAAAACAATTTGTCCTACGTACACTTTTACTCTGGACATGACACCCCTATTAAGAAGGCTATATTTTCCTCAATGTTTCTCCGCGCTCTTAGGATCGCCAGTCCGGAATACATCGATGCCGAATTGGAAAATATCAATGGTATTGGAAGTGAGCTGTGTTACCCATCTGCGTTCATGGAATCTTGTCTTAATAAGGCTAAACGAACCTTCTATCGTGTGAATAATAACACTCGCACCTTGTCAAAGAATATTTTAGTACTTCCATTTTTCCCGGGCTTCTTAGGCATTACTAATGTACTTAAACTTTTGGATATCAGTGTGGTTGTTTCATATAACAATATTGTGAAAAACATCATAGTAAAAAATAGCCTTACCAATAATTTAGGCATTATCTATAAAATTGGGTGCAAGCAATGTGATTCCTTTTACATAGGTCAGACGGGAAAGGATTTGCAAACGCGTGTAAAACAGCATCAATATTCCGTTAGAACGGGACAGTTGTTCAGTGCCCTTTTTGTCCATTTGTCAGAGTTATCCCATTGTATTGATTGGAATAATGCTTCAGTTTTGTTTCACTCTAGCAACATTGTTAATAGAAATATTCTTGAGTCTGCTATAATTCAACTTACAAATAACTTTAACATGAGTAAAGGTCTGTTTCAATTCGATCCCGTTGCTCTGAAGTCCTTCAGAATGGATTTAAACAAAAAGGGCAGGTTGCTAAACCTTTGGTAAAAATTTGTTTTTTTTGTCTCTTTTTCCTTATAAATTTGTGTTTCTCTTACAATTTTATTTTTCAATTTATTGTTGGATGCGTATTTCTTATATATATATATGTATATGTATGTGTATGTATGTGTATGTGTATGTATGTATGTATGTATATATATATATATATATATGTGTATATATGTATGTATATTAGGGTGGCCCACTTTTCAATTTTTTTTTAAAAGTATAGGTTATCGTAGTTCTTCCCATTATTTGGCACTATACTAGCACATTGGTACCATTTTTACAAAAATTGATCAATATTTAGGGGTCTCGCATCGACCTTGAAATTACGAGTTTTTTTTTTAAAATGCGTACTTTTAACTTTTTACTGAATCAAGATAAATCATTAAGTAGGGATGTTTTCTGAATCCTCTTGATGAGAGAAGTCGTTTGGTGTGCCTTCCAATGTCATACGACTAACGGTTTAAAAGTTGTGCCTGTATACAGGTAATACCAATGTGCTAGTATAGTGCCAAATAATGGGAAAAACCACGATCACCTATACTTTTCAAAAAAATCAGCAAATAGCAGACAAATAAGGAAGAAAGAAACAATAACTTAAACCATCACTTTTGCATTGTATTGACCACTATCACACGTCACTGGCTGCAACGTTGTCCCTCTGTGCTATGTCATTGAGGTGACGTGTATGTATATATATATATGTATATAGTAGGGTGACAACTTCTTATAGGGATAAAATTTGAAATTCAAAAACATTTGCCGGCCATTTGTCCATTGCTGCCACCCTATGAGGAAACACCGTAGACGAAATCTCATGGAATTCGGAAAGCATTTAGGGGTGCCTCGAGTCACATGAATGAAACTGTCGCGCGGAAGAAATTTCAAGAATGAACGAGTTTCGACAACGCTTCAAAAACAAAAATGTTTCGAGAATGCAAGTGTATTATATAATTTAATAGAATTGTTTCCTTTATTTCATACTATAGATTATGCAAATCGATTAATTTATTTCATTAAATTAAAATTTTCATAAATAAATCGTTAAATAATATGATGTGTATCAATCTTTGGATGATCAGATTTTGTGTGCTTGAAGTTCATTTTGCATACGACTGCCTGACTGAAAACAACGCTTAGAAGTTCTCTCCCGATTCTTTTAAGATATCTAAGGTAATATTTTTTATTTTGATACATTGATTATATTATTATTGGAAATTGTTCTAGAAAAGTTTCATTAATTGTTGGCATAGTTTGATATTCAAATTATATAAATTTGGAACTGAATTTGATTTTATATGAAATATATATACGAGTATATAAATATATATACACAGGGCCGTCGAGAGGGGCGGTCAGGGGGGGCCAGTTCACACCCAACGAAGTGCTCACTGTTCACTGGGACGGAAAAATTCTACCAGACGATGAAGGTGGTCGGTGTGACCGACTAGCCATTTTCGTAACCGGAGTTGATACCGAGAAGCTCTTGGGTGTACCTAAGCTGACATCAGGAACGGGTGAGGTCATCGCCTCGGTGGTACATGCTGCGCTCAAAGAATGGAATGTGTCAGAAAAGGTATCAGCTATGAGCTTCGACACTACAGCTTCAAATACTGGTTACTTGTCTGGGGCATGCGTAATTTTGGAGCAGAAACTCGGCCGCCGACTCTTATACCTTGCATGTCGCCATCACATCCTAGAACTTGTCGTTGAGAAGGCGTACATGGAATGCATGGGACCATCATCTGGTCCAGATATCCTCCTATTCTCCCGCTTCAAAGAGACGTGGAATACAATTTGCCAAGATAAGTACAAGACCCTGTCAGACCTTCCATCGAGTCTGAATGAGAATCGAGAAGAACTGATCGCTTGCTGGAATCTATATCTGACAAAACATCAGCCGAGGGATGATTACCGTGAATTCTTGGAGTTGTCGATTACAATCCTTGGAGGTAATTTACCTAACTTTAGGTTTCGGCGACCTGGAGCACTTCACCGAGCACGTTGGATGGCAAAAGTAATTTATTCATTAAAAATCCTGCTGCTTTCCCATCAGTTCAGACTTACAACTCGTGAAATGTCTGGCTTAAAACGATTTGTATTTTTTGCCCTGGAGTTATATGTCAGCGCGTGGTTCACGGCCAGCAGTCCTTCATCTGCTCCCGCGAACGATTTGAAGCTTCTTCAAGACCTAGCAAAGTACCACGATGAAAAGATCTCAGCATCCTGCCTTAGTGTCCTCGGTCGTCACTTTTGGTACCTCAGCGAGTACTTGATTGGTCTCGCACTCTTTGATAAAGGTATCAATGCAACGACGAAAAAGAATATCGCTCGATCAATCTTCGAAAAAGAAGCTGCTGAAGATCCTTCAAAGCGAGCCCCAATACCTGCTGTTTCTTCCATTTCAACAAAGCAGCTCTCGGACTTTGCCTCGAAAGGATCAAAGCTTCTCTTTGAACTTCAAAAATTAATGATGGTTTCTTGTCCAAGGAACCAGAGACCTGGCCGGACGACGAAGATTTCAAAACTGGTTTGACTATAGTTGAAGGACTAAAAGTCGTCAATGACATGGCAGAGAGGGGAATTGCCTTGATCCAGGCCTTCAATACAAAGATTACGAAGAATGAAGAACAGCGCCAACATCTCTTGCAGGTTGTTGAGGATCATAGGAAGTCTCAGCCTGTTACATTGAAAAAGGGGTATGGCTTGAGGAAAAGCAAGAATTAATGGGTGGTCTACAATTGAATGAAAGACACACTGGAAATATATTTAGTAAATATATTATTTACTTATTACGATTGGAGTACGCCTGCACTTAAACCTTATGAACTACAACTAACGTTTATTTACATTAATTAAAAAAAATATTAATTTATTTTTACTAGGTAATGAATAATTAATTTTTGTTATAAGGAGAATTATTTACCTCACTTGAGACACCCTTAAATATTATCTGAATGACCTAATATTTACAGTACATTGTTTTCTCATGTAGTAGCAGCATTGAACAAATGGCCAATAAAAAACTCCAACTTTCGATTTTTATTGTCACCCTAGTATATAGTCTAAAAGTCACTAAAGGGTAAATATCACTAAATCTAAGCTGAATGGCAAGAGAAGTCATAAACGAACCAACGCGGCTGTTCGTATTGCTTTGGTCTGGCCTAGACATGTTTTTTCCTATCTGACCTAATCTTTGGTGCTGAGTATAATTAGGTGATGTTTCTAAGGTGACAATCGGGAAGGAAGTTGTTCGTACTTAAGTATAGTTAGGGGTAATGTTTATAGCTTCTAAATTGGTAATGTAAGAGAGAGTTAGGTAGGCTGTTTGTGGGACACAGGAATAAAACGGTAGGCTTCAAGGAATACCTAATTCAACGCACCGGTAAGTGCTTTTGATTGTTTGCTAGAACCTAAGTAACCTAACTGGGGTGTCTACCCCACGCTATCACATTTGGCGACGAGGATGGGATTTGGCTCATTTGGTTAAATTTTGTTTATTGGGTTAAATTTGGCTCATTGGGTTAATTTGGCTTATTGGGTTCAAGTGGTTGTTTGGAAAATTGGATGTAGCCTAGTGGGTCGTCCGATTTGGTTTGTTTGTGTGGGTAAGCTACCGTACTATAGCGTAGGTCCCGCCGCCCTAACTCTAAAACTAATTCCTACTCAGCCCTAACTCTAAAACTAATTCCTACTCAGCCCTAACTCTAAAACTAATTCCTACTCAGCCCTAACTCTAAAACTAATTACTACTCAGTCCTAACTCTAAAACTAATTACTACTCAGCCCTAACTCTAATAAAATTCACTATTCAGCCCTAACTGGGGAGTAACTAGACCAAATTTAAACCTAACCTAACCTACTTCACGTGATTTGGCCTAATTCGGTTTTGCTCTAGCATGTCGGTGATTGGCCATATAAGCCCCTACGAAGACAATGGGGAGGACTTCGAAGCTTATGCCACTAGGGTGCGGTTGTTTTTCGAGGCAAATTCCATTCCGGATGCTAAGAAAGTACCTACCTTTTTAACTATAATAGGCCCTAAAACCTTTGGTTTAGTTATGGACCTAGTTTTTCCTAAAGCACCGGAAACTTGCACCTATAATGAATTGGTACAGGCCCTAACCGATCACTACAAACCCCGAGTAGTTCTCATCTATGAACGTTTCAAATTTTATTCAAGGCATCAGACGGGAAATGAAAGCATTGCAGAGTTTGTTGCAGGAATAAAAAGCCATAGCCGTACGTGTAAATTTGGGGACAAATTAGATGAAATGCTAAGAGATAGGTTTGTAATGGGTCTCAAAGAGGAATCTACCCAGAGAGCCCTATTAGCCATACAGGACCTAACTTTTAGTCAGGCTGTAGAAATAGCTACGGCTAGAGAAGCAGCTGCTAAAGATGTTAGAGCTTTTGGCAATAATAGTAGTAAAGCCCAACACGTAAATAGCTTTAAATCTTCGAGGCCTGGCAGACCTAACGAGCCTACTAGACAGGCAAATAAAAGGTATGAGGCGAATACGACTAAGCCTACTAATTCTACTAAGCCTTCCAAGCCATGTACAGGGTGTGGAAAACACCATTGGAAGAAAGATTGCCCTTTTAAAGAAGCAGTTTGCCGAAACTGTAGTAAAATAGGCCACATAGCTAAAGTGTGTTTTTCAAAGAAAACAAAGGGTGAAAATTCTAATTTTAACATTTCTAGTATAAATCCTCAAAGGGAAATACTTCGAACATTGGAGTGGAGTACCTATTCTATGAGCAGCAAAGTGGGAAAAATACAGGCCCATATATTGTAGAGGTAGGCCTAAATGGAATTACAGTTCCTCTAGAATTGGATACGGGTGCTGCCCGGACGGTCATGTCCAAGGTAGTTTTTGATAAGATTTTCAAAAACACACCTAAACTACATGCATCTAAAACGATTTTAAAAAAATATGGAGACATACAAATACCTATTTGTGGAGAAGCATACGTCACAGTTACACTCAACCAGAAAACTTTGTCTCATCCCTTAACCCTTTTAGTGGTGGATGAGCAAGGGCCTACTCTACTAGGCCGTGATTGGATTGATGCTTTGAAAATGCCAATTGACAAAATCTTGCCAAGGGGTCAGGCAGATGTGCATACACTCTCATATCCATCTGACATAGACTCATTGTTAAGGGAGTTTTCTTCTATTTTTGGGCCTGAAGTAGGCAACCTAAAGGGCCATCAGGTCTGCATAGAAGTAGACCCTAATGTAACTCCGAAATTTTGTAAGGCTCGTTCAATTGCGCATGCACTGCGGGAGAAGGTGGATTTAGAAATTGACAGGCTGCTAAAAGATAAAATTATTGAACCAGTCACACACGCTAAGTGGGCTGCCCCAGTAGTTCCTGTACTAAAACCGGACAAGTCCGTGCGGTTATGTGGGGATTACCGTTTAACAGCAAATAGAGCCGTCCTTCTAGATTGCTATCCTATACCCAAGCCTGATGAATTATTTAGCTCTCTTGCTTGGGGTAAATATTTCACAAAACTCGATATGTCCCAAGCCTATGCTCAACTAAGTTTAGATGAAAACTCTAAAGAATTAACTATCATAAATACGCACCGAGGCCTATATAAGTACAATAGGCTATGCTATGGAATAGCATCGGCTCGGGTATTTTTCAGAGGACAATGGACCAAGTTCTAGGTCACATTCCAGGGGTACTTTGCTTTCTAGATGATGTCCTCATTTCAGGTTCGGCTAAAAAAGAACACCTAACTAGATTAACCACGGTTCTAAAAAGACTCCGGGATGCTGGACTTAAGCTAAAGAGAGAAAAGTGTTCATGGGTCACTAACGAGGTTTCATATTTAGGGTTCCGCATAGATGCCTCAGGCATTCATCCAACGGTGGATAAACTAGAAGCAATAGAAAAGGCACCACCTCCACAAAACATCACACAGTTACAAGCTTATTTAGGTCTCCTAAACTTTTATAGGAAATTTTTGCCTAATGCATCGACTTTCCTTGAACCCATAAATAAGCTATTACGATCTGGGGAACAGTGGAGATGGGAGAAAACTCAAAAGGAAGCATTTGAGGCTTCCAAGGACGTACTACTAAAGTCCACTCTCCTAGTGCATTATGATCCTAAACTTCCTCTCGTAGTTTCAGCAGACAGCAGTTCTTATGGAATTGGGGCAGTGTTATCTCACCACATTGATGGTGTAGATAGGCCTATCTGTTTTGCTTCTAGAACACTAACTGAGACGGAAAGACGATATGCACAAGTGGAACGTGAAGCATTCGCCTTAGTATTTGCAGTAAAAAAATTTCATTTCTATCTATGGGGTCATGAATTTAAACTAATTACTGACCATAAGCCTCTTTTAGGTTTATTTTCACCTAATAAAAATATTCCAGTTATGGCCTCAGGTAGGATTCAACGATGGGCACTGATTCTACAAGCCTATAAATTTGACTTAGTACATCGGTCAGGTAAACTTCTAGGTACGGCTGATGCGCTAAGTAGGTTGCCCTTAGAAAATCAAAATGATTGTGTACCTATACCTACAGAATGGGTTCACTTGGTGGAGTTTTTGGAATCCACTCCAGTATCTGCAGTACAAATAGAGCAGTGGACAAAATCAGACCCTATTCTGTCTAGGGTCATCCATTTCTGCTCAGTTGGTTGGCCTACTAAGGTTGAGAGTGAATTACAGCCTTTTATTCAGCGTCAGTCTGGCCTCTCTATTCAAAATGGCTGTCTCTTATGGGGCCACAGAGTGATTATTCCAAATAAAGGCAGGTCGAATTTAGTGAAGGAACTTCACGCTGAACACATGGGCGCAACAAAAATGAAAGAGCTGGCGAGAGCTTATTTCTGGTGGCCTGGTTTAGATGGAGAACTCGAATCATTGGTTCGTTCCTGTCAAAGCTGCCTAGAGAACAGAGATCTCCCAAGGAAAAGTCCACTTCATCCTTGGGAATGGCCTACTATACCGTGGCATAGGATCCATGTTGACTATGCAGGTCCTATAAATAATACTTATTTCCTAGTCATTGTGGACGCCTACTCTAAGTGGGTGGAAATTTTTCCAACCACTTCCACGACTTCGGGGTTACTATTCGCTTACTCCGTTCAGTTTTCGCTCGATGGGGTTTACCCGTAGTCCTGGTTTCCGACAATGGTACTTGTTTTACCAGTGAGGAATTTCGTTCCTTCGTCCACCTAAATGGCATTAGACATGTCCGGTCTAGTGTTTTCCACCCGTCTACTAACGGTCTCGCGGAAAACATGGTCCGTACTTTCAAGTCGGCCTTGCGTCATTCTCGTGGGGAGGAAATGCAAGTGGTGTTGGATAAATTTTTGTTTAAATATCGAATAACACCACACACCACGACGGGGGTGTCTCCCTCTAAACTTCTGATTGGCCGGGGAATTCGTACAGTTTTCGATTTGTTACGTCCAAACGAAACGTTACAACAACGAGTTTTACGCCATCAGGAAAAACAGAAGTTGTACACGACACTAAAAGAGGGAGAGTTCTAGAAGCGAAACCTAATGATCCAGTTGTGATTCGCAACTATGGGGCTGAACCAAAATGGGTTCCTGCAACTGTGCAGGAGAGAACGGGCCCTGTTTCCTTCAAGTGCCAACTAGAAGATGGTCGTTCTATTAAACGCCATCAGGACCAGATATGGGAACGTGAAGTGCAGAAGGACCAGAGTCTTCCGGAAGAGAGAACTGATCCTCCGGAAAATGGTTCAACTTGCCCGCCTATACAGGTTGCACCTAATCCTACTACATCAACCCCGCTCCGCAGGTCGTCTAGGGTCCCTCATCCCCCTGACAGACTAAACTTGTAGGGGAGGAGTGAGGTGACGTGTATGTATATATATATATATAGTCTAAAAGTCACTAAAGGGTAAATATCACTAAATCTAAGCTGAATGGCAAGAGAAGTCATAAACGAACCAACGCGGCTGTTCGTATTGCTTTGGTCTGGCCTAGACATGTTTTTTCCTATCTGACCTAATCTTTGGTGCTGAGTATAATTAGGTGATGTTTCTAAGGTGACAATCGGGTAGGAAGTTGTTCGTACTTAAGTATAGTTAGGGGTAATGTCTAAGCTTCTAAATTGGTAATGTAAGAGAGAGTTAGGTAGGCTGTTTGTGGGACACAGGAATAAAACGGTAGGCTTCAAGGAATACCTAATTCAACGCACCGGTAAGTGCTTTTGATTGTTTGCTAGAACCTAAGTAACCTAACTGGGGTGTCTACCCCCACGCTATCACAGTCATCGTGGCGAGTGATGACTTCTTGAAGTCGCCGAGCTCTTTCCGGTTCTTTTCCACCACTTGCAGAAGATCCTGCAGCTGTGCCTCGTCCTTTGTGACCTGCAAATAAGAACCAGGAGGACTCGTCGATCAGGTCGGGGAGTAGCGTCATCTCGTCGACTGAGACGTTCTCGTATGTGAAGTCTTTAGGTACAGGGAGGTGGGACAGCTTCTCTGCCATCTGTTGCTTCACAGTGCCATCTACCTTGTTGCTGCATAGAGCAAAGATGACGGTCTGAGGCCTCAGATACCAGAAGTGCCGCCTCATCACTGCCAGTGACGCTTCTGCCACCTCGCGGTCCACTGCCCTATACCTCAGAAAACGCTGGTATAGTACCAGGTCATTCAACGGCGCATCAGCTGCTACAGGGGCCGCCAACCAAGCTGGTACGTACAGAAGAGCGATGAACACCACGAGCCTGTGCAGTTTGTCGACCAGCTCGGCGTCGAGCTCCAGCTGCCTACTGAACATCAGCAGTTTTATGTAGTAGATGACCTGAAACAGAATAGACACCATTGTAAGTAAGACAGGTTTATTGTTACCAATTACTTTGTTTGCGTTATAATGAAATGTTTATCTTTGAATAACATTTAAACTTATCTCTAGATTATTTTTGTTTGAAAATACTAACTTTAGCCATCCATCTTGCGTGGTGGTAGGCTCCTGGGCGCATGAGATGAATGCCACGGCGTGGTTGTGTCCCGAGTACCAGGAGCGTGATCTCTGCCACTTCCCGGTAATCGTCTCTGACGAAACCAGAAGCTGTGCTCAGGAAGCTGACCGCCGCGTCCCGGAGTTCTATTAGCCACGTACTCTCCGCCAGATTCTCGACCTGCAGCTTGCAGTAGGTCGAGAGATCGAGCTCGTCCCATCTTCAAAAATAATAAACAAGAAAATTGTGTGAGAAAACCCTGAAGTTCCGGTTTGGCTTGCTGTTTTATAAACTAGTGGAATATCATGTGTGTCCTAACTTTACCTTGCACAAAAAATGAACTAACCTTCTCTTCAATTGCTGAAACAAAGGATCAGTTGGTGCCGTAGTCCTTCTGAGCAGGGTGACGGCTACTGCCCCCACGATAAGCTCTAGGACGTGATGACGGCATCCCAGCTGGAGTAGCGGTCGCCCGAGCATGTTTTCCAGCCGGACAACTGCACCCTGCACCCTCCCCTTGTTGGTGGAAGTGGTGTCGAAGCAGAGTCCGATGACGCTCTCCTCACATCCCCAATCTTCGAGAGCATGTATGGTTGCCCGTGCCTGCGACAGTCCGGTGCCGTCAGCAACAGCTGGGACTGACAGCAACTTTCCTTCTGTGCAATGAGGAGCCCCGGAGATGAGAATTGCTTGGCGGTGCTCCGCCGTTCCAAGAAAGTTCTGAAACACATGCCATATATTTCAATTTCATGGTTGTAAAGTAACCTATTTTTGTTCACATTCAGTTCTCTTTTTAATTGACATTATGCTTCATGAATCTCATTACTGAATTGATAGCTATGAAAACTTAATCAACTGACCTTGACCATTTTGCCATCCCAGTGGACAACAGTGTGCCTCGGTGGCGTGAAGGAGTCCTTCACAGCCGTCGCCACTTCACGGCGATGTGACACTCTTCCCCGGCGAGCCGTTTCTTTCGAGATGCTGAACTGATTGAGGTCTGCTGGTGGATCCGCCGAACGTGTGATAGCAGCCACAATGCTTACTACCTATGTAGAGAATGGAAAGTGGAAAGGAAACTGTCAAGAATACATGTGGGTTACGGGACACTTTAAAACTGACGCTATCGATGAATACTATACACAATACGCACCTGATTATTGGACATGCGGAAACGATCAGCCACTTCCATGACAGCAGGTGCATTAAGGATGCGGCGAGGAAGATTGACAGACACACTTGGCTCTTTCGGCAGGGGGAACGCTAGTTCTGTCTCCGATTCTCCTGACATGCCAGTATCATCATTCTCCATGGCCTCATCTCCGGTTTCGTATGCACACTTTGAAGTTTGCGGCTCCTGGCGAGGACGTTTTCTTCCTTCCTGTAGCTTTCTTTTTACAGCGAAAACTTTATCGTTCCCGCTCATCGTTGCCACCCGAGGACCACGTTGATCGAGGTATGCCTCTAGCTTCCGTTCGCAGTTGAGCTTTGTGATTGTTTTAATGCGGGCCATGTTCCAAAACTTTAAGACGTTGTTTACGGTTTCTTTGAATGCGTCTTTCCTGTTAGCAGTGTACTGGATAACACTGAAGAAGTATTGCAAAACCTGCCGTGTTGTTGGCAATTTGCTACCACTGATGGAGGACGACGGTTGGCCAACTAAAAAAATTTCCGAGGCCGATCTTAGAGAAGGTAGCGATGTTATTTTCGCCTTTCCTTTTGATGACTCTCTATTTGTAGCTTCAAGAGTTCTTCCAGTTATGGTTGCCATCGATTTGCCCATGACAAAGGATGAGGAACTCAGACAGAATTTCAAAATGTTATGATCTGCAAAAAAAGAAATAGGTTAGGTACCTGGCACAGGCATAGTGCATTCTCTAATTACCTATATACATTATACATTCCGCCCAGGTATGGTGACTCATTTTTTTGAAAAGTATAGGTGATCGTGGTTTTTCCCATTATTTGGCACTATACTAGCACATTGGTATTACCTGTATACAGGCACAACCTTTAAACCGTTAGTCGTATGACATTGGCAGGAACACCAAACGACTTCTCTCATTAAGAGGATTCAGAAAACATCCCTACTTAATGAGTTATCTTGATTCAGTAAAAAGTTAAAAAGTGCGCATTTAAAAAAAAAAACTAGTAATTTCAAGGTCGATGCGAGACTCCTAAATATTGATCAGTTTTTGTAAAAATGGTACCAATGTGCTAGTATAGTGCCAAATAATGGGAAAAACCACGACCACCTATACTTTTCAAAAAAAATTGAAAAGTGGGCCACCCTAATGTGTGTGTATATATATATATATATATATATATATATATATATATATGGTTATGCGGGTGTATATGTGAACATGTGTAGTTGTACGTATTTCTTATATATTTTTTCTTTTTTTTTCTTTATATATTTTTTCCAATTTATATTTATTTTTATTTCTTTATTCTTTGGTGACCTACGGATGTTTCAGACAATAACTATAAAAACCTTTGGTAATTTTTCCCTTATGTATATATATATATTCCTCATATATATTGCGTTTATATTTCATATATATATACCTTATATATGTCGTATATATTTTTATAGTTCTTTATATATCATCTAGGCATCATTTTGTTTTCCAATTTATATTTACTTGTACTTTTTTATTCGTTTGTGACCATAGTTTGCATGATTCAGACAATAACTAAACAACCTTTGGTAATTTTTTTCCCTTATAAATTTGGGTGCCTCTCTTACAATTTATTTTTCAATTTATTTTTTTTTTGGTTTATTTCTTTATTTTATTTCTTTGTGACATATACATCATTTTGGCATCATCTATTAAATTGATTGTAAACTTTCCTTTTGAGCTTGAATTTGTAGACTCTATTTACAATTTTTTTTTTTTTTATCTGTTGGTTTATTTCTTTATGTTTATTTCGGTTGTGACGTATATATCACTAAGGCATTATTTTGTAATTTTTTCCAATTTATATTTATTGTTATTTCTTTATTCTTTTGTGACCTGTTTACCATTCAGACAATAACTATAAAAAATTGGCTGGAAACAAGCCATTTCAATTTATGTTGAATTTCGGGCAAAGTGCTAAAATTGTCATTTTTCCGTACAAATGTGTTTGCTCCTCCCACAATTTTTATTTCTATACTTACTATATATATATGTTTATTTTTGTAACCTATATATTGTCTTGGACTCTCCTTTTACTCCAGTGTCCCTGAGGATGTCATTAGACGAAAGCGCTTGAGCATCACTTTGTGTTTCTTTTCCCTTCGTGGTTTTATTCATCATAAATATTTTTCACGTGTCACTTTCGTGAAATAATTCTCATATATATAGTAAATATAGAAATAAAAATTGTGGGAGGAGCATACAAATTTGTAAGGAAAACTACCAATTTTAGCACTTTGCCCGAATTCAACACAAGATCAAATTGATTGTTTACAACCAATTTTATAGATAATACCTGAATGATATATAGGTCACAAAAAAAATAAAAAATAAAAATAAATTGAAAATAAAAATTGTAAGAGGAGCATACAAATTTATAACGGAAAATTACCAAAGGTTTAGCACTCTGCACTTCTGCTCTAAATCCGTTTTGAACGAATTCAAAACAACGGGATCGAGTTGAAAAAGACCTTTGCTCATGTTAAAGTTATTTATAAGTTGAATAATAGCAGGAATATTTCTATTAACAATGTTGCTAGAGTGAAACAAAACTGAAGCATTATTCCAGTCAATACAAGGGGATAACTCACAAATGGACAAAAAGGGCACTGGACAACTGTCCCGTTCTAACGGAATATTGATGCTGTTTTACACGCGTTTGCAAATCCTTTCCCGTCTGACCAATGTAAAAGGAATCACATTGTTTGCAACCAATTTTATAGATAATGCCTGAATTATTAGTAGGGCTATTTTTTACTATGATATTTTTCATAATATTATTATATGAAAATACTACATTAATATCCAAAAGTTTAAGTACATCAGCAATGCCTAAAAAGCCCGGGAAAAATGGAAGTACTAAAATATTATTTTACAAAGTGCGAGTGTTATTATTCACACAATAGAAGGTTCGTTTTGCCTTGTTAAGACAAGATTCCATAAACGCAGGTGGGTAGCACAGATCACTTCCAATACCGTTGATTTTTTGCAATTCGGCATCGATGTATTCCGGACTGGCGATCCTAAGAGCGGGAAGAAACATTGAAAAAAATATGGCCTTCTTAATGGGGGTGTCATGTCTAGAGTAAAAGTGTACGTAGGACAAATTGCTTGTTTTTTCCGATATAAGATGCGTTTATGGAATCTTGTCTTAACAAGGCAAAACGAACCTTCTACCGTGTGAATAATAACACTCGCACTTTGTCAAATAATATTTTAGTACTTCCATTTTCCCCAGGCTTTTTAGGCATTGCTAATGTACTTAAACTTTTGGATATTAATGTAGTATTTTCATATAACAATATTGTGAAAAATATCATAATAAAAAATAGCCCTACCAATAATTCAGGCATTATCTATAAAATTAGTTGCAAACAATGTGATTCCTTTTACATTGGTCAGACGGGAAAGGATTTGCACACGCGTGTAAAACAGCATCAATATTCCGTTAGAACGGGACAGTCGTCCAGTGCCCTTTTTGTCCATTTGTCAGAGTTATCCTATTGTATTGACTGGAATAATGCTTCAGTTTTGTTTCACTCTAGCAACATTGTTAATAGAAATATTCTTGAGTCAGCTATTATTCAACTTACAAATACTGTAACTTTAACATGAGCAAAAGTCTTTTTCAACTCTATCCCGTTGTTTTGAATTCGTTCAAAACGGATTTAGAGCAGAAGTGCATAGTGCTAAACCTTTGATAATTTTCCCTTATAAATTTGTATGCTCCTCTTACAATTTTTATTTTTCAATTTATTTTTATTTATTTTTTTTTGTGACCTATATATCATTCAGGCATTGTCTGTGAAATTGGTTGTAAATAATCCATTTGATCTTGTGTTGAATTCGGGCAAAGTGCTAAAATTGGTAGTTTTCCTTACAAATTTGTATGCTTCTCCCACAATTTTTATTTCCATATATATATATATATATATATATATATATATATATATATATATTTGTAACCTATATATATGTAGTCTTGAACTCTTTATTTACTTCAGTGTTCCTGAGGATGTCATTAGACGAAAGCGCTTGAGCACCACTCTGTGTTTCCTTTCCTTCGTGGTTTTATTCATCATATATATATATATATATATATATATATAATATATATATATATATATATATATATATATGGAATATCATGCATGAACATTCAGAAATATCAGAAATAGGAGATCAGAAAACCTTTGTTGTGAAATAAGAAAATAAGCAGAATTATTAAAAATATTAAGAATGAAAAAAAAGCATGTAGAGAATTCAAAAGTAAATAATGGTCCAGAAGGTTTAAAAAGTAACAGGCAGTTGCAAAATTAATTAAATGAAATAGCTAGGAAAAAGATAAACAGGAGGTTTAATTCAATTTAACAAAAATAGTTATAATTAACATTTTTTTAAATAGTTGCTATAAATAAAATAACAAAATAACAAAACTACGATACGATAAGTCCAGTAAATAATAAAGGGCCGTTCACAAATTATATAAAGCTTTTGGGGAGTGTGGGTGTCCGGAGAAATCTTTTATTGCCTTATAAGGGGTAGGAGGGTCTCACCAAAATCTTACCTAAGATTTAATTTTATTCTAACATTTTTGCTTTTTATTTATTTTGCATCACTTCTATCGCTTCTTAAGCTAATAGATACGTGATTTGTGTCAGTGGAATACTGCCAGCAATTCGCCAGTGTCCTGGGTTCTCACGACGTTTGTTCACTATCTGAGCCAGTACGACAAAGCAAAAGTTCCTCCCAGCCTTTCTGTAGTAAACAAGCAATTAACTGTCGTCACGGTCATGCACATAGTGTTAGAAAATCTAGAAGAGAAAGAGCCAGTGTTGTCCCAAGGCGATATGATGACTAAGCTGATTGATGCAGCATTGCTTGTATATATTAAGTTAAGGTGCATATATATATATATATATATATATATATACAGGGTGGGCCGTAAGTTTCCATACATCGGAAAAATAAACATTTTTTTATGGACAACCATTTTTATTTATATAATATGCTCTACATGGTTGCCATTGTTTTGAAAACACATTTCAATACGTGTTCCCCACTGTTGATGAACACGCATTAGCACAGTTGACGTTATGCTTGTAATGGCGTTGGTGATACATTCCTTTAGATGATTTATGTCTCGTATCTTTTCCTGATACACCATGGCCTTCAAGTGCCCCAAAGATAGAAATCAAGGGGGGTGAGATCTGGGGATCTGGGAGGCCACTCCACAGGACCACGCCGACCAATCCAAGCATCCGGAAACTGCTGATCCAAATACCGACGCACGTGAAGACCATAATGAGGTGGAGCTCCATCTTGCTGGAAGTAAACTGGGAAGTTACCTTCCTCGTTTAGCAGGGATGGGAAAATCTCTTCTTGCAACATGTTAAGATACCTTTCGGCATTAAGATTTCCACTGACAAAAATTGGTCCAATAATTCTGTCACCCCATATCCCGCCCACACCATCACTTTACCGGCACCTTGCATCTTCGTCGGACTCAGCCAGTTAGGGTTAGCATTACTCCAATAACGTATGTTTTGCCGATTAACCTCTACATTGACGTAAAAATTTGCTTCATCAGTAAACAAGATCTTACGTCAAACGCATATTCTTAGGGTATCTAAAACATAAAAACAAACGTTTAATTTTTCCTATGTATGGAAACTTACGGCCCACCCTCTATATATATATATATATATATATATATATTATATATATATCCATCTCATAATTGTAAGGTCAGTGAAAAATTCAATTAATTTAGAGCTAGCATTTTTGGGCTCTTGTGGCATAATTTTTTTGGGGCATTGGCGCGTCCTTTCGACTCGTTTCTTGAATGTGGCACTTACAGGGCGTGGTCTTATAGAGAGCTCTCTTACAATTCAGTTTGGTTGTTTAGATATAAGATTGTTGCATCGTGCAATGGTGCAGGTTGTGTTGTTGTTGCAAGGTTTAGAAAGAAGACCGTGCCCGTTTGTTTTTTTCTTAATTTTATGCTACTGAGGCCTAAAATAGGCCCACATCGAGTCAGCAACCCTGAGGTAGGATCTAATAGGACCTCCAAGTCCATAAGTTTGTTTTATAGTCCAGCTTAACTTAGGCTATAAGTTAAAGTAGCCCTTCAGAGCTTGGCCGTTCAAGGCTCAGCTGGGATTCTGAACCCAATCAAAATAAATAAAATAACATGGTCCTTCGTAATCGGATTCTAGCCTGACTGATTCAGTGACTATTTTTCGGCAAAGTTCTAATTGTGCATATTGTAGCTAAGTTAGGCCTAGACGGGTTGAGCATAATTGAGTCAAGGTCCCAGGGTAGAAAGTTTGGTTGCCCCATTGTGAAACTTGGCCGCTAGCCTGTGGTTGTTTTGGATCTACATTTGGTTTTATTGTTCGTAGGCGAAGGTTGCAGACTTCAATGCGCCAGTTACTTGGGTGGAAAATTTGGTATTTCAGACTGGTGGTTGGTCAGTACCCCATCAAGGCAATTCAGTTATTTGCTAAAAGGCAAAATTTGAGTTTGGTCAGTTTGGTTAAGTATTTTCGCCAATTCAGCTTATTTGGCATTGAGCTCAGTTGTTTGTTTGCATTGAAGATGAGTACAGCTGAATTGAACAAGTTTAGAAAAAAGAGAAGGGCTTACAAAGGTCTCATTACAAAGGTCATTGCCACTATAGATTCTCCCATAGAGCAAGAGGATTTATGCTTAGTAACTGCACAGCTTTCCATATTAGAAACTAAAAAGGTTGCTGTAAGCGAAGAAAATGTTAAAATTGAGGCTCTTATAGAAGAAGATGAAATGGAAACTGAAATAATTTACTTTGAAGAGATTATTGATGACATAATTAAAGCGTGTCACAGAACAAAAGAGTTTAGCAGCTCAGTACAGTTAGAGACCAGGTCTAATAATGAAACACAGCCCTCAACAAACAATGTTTGTGAGGTTAAGGTTAACAGATCTGCAATTCAATTACCGAGGCTTGTACAGATTTATTTTCCTTGTTACTGAGATTCAGGTTTGGTTGAGTAGTTGACTACAGATGTGAAGCAAGCATTTTTGAGGATAAAGTTAAAACCATAGGACAGAGATGCAGTAAGGTGTCTGTTTAGCCTCAGCTCAGCTGTAGTTCATTTCTGTTGGCAGCTACTATGCAGTACCATTTTAAGAAATATTCTGAAGTCTATCCTAATACTATTGAACACATAAGGACAAAATTTTATGTTGATCATTTGCTGTGTTCAGTGGATAATACAGAAATGACTAAACAGATATTCATGAAGGCTAGAGCTATAATGAGGGAGGCGGCATGGAGCTTAGAAAATGGCAGATCAATCATTCTTAGTTACAACAGTTTATGAGTCAGTCCTGTGTAGGACCTGATGCAGCAGAAAGTATTGAGGATTCTGGTATTAAGGAGTTGTGGGAAATAGACTCAAAGATGCAAGGCATTGTTTGGCAGCAAGGAGAGGATTTGTTTACCTTCAATGGGAAATCTTTAGTAGAGGTAGCTGAGAATGAGACAAGGTGGACAAAACGTAGAGGTCTTAGTTTGGCTTCGAAGGTCTTTGATCCTCTTGGATTCCTGGCTCAATTTGTGATGAAGTAAAAAATTTGGTTTCAGAGCCATTGGGAAATTGGACTTGGTTTGGACCAAGAGTTACCGGATCATATGGTGGTAAAGTGGAAATATTGGTTCAAAGAATTAGTACATCTTGGAGACATTGAAATCCCAAGATGGTACTTTGGAGAGTTGAACAATATTTCAGATAATTTGGAGCTGCACATCTTTTGTGATGCAAGTGAGGAAGCCTATGCAACATGCATTTATATAAGAGGCACATTTGAAGAGGAAGTAAGTTGCAATTTGATTGCTGCAAAGAGCAGAGTAGTGTTAGAAAATCTAGAAGAGGAAGAGCCATTGTTGTCCCAAGGCGATATGATGACTAAGCTGATTGATGCAGCATTGCTTGTATATATTAAGTTAAGGTGTAAATATATCCATCTCATAATTGTAAGGTTAGTGAACAATTCACTTAATTTAGAGCTAGCACTTTTGGGCTCTTGTGGCATCATTGTTTGGGCACTCTTGTGGCATCATTTTTTTTTGGGCGCTGCGCGTCCTTCCTATTCGTTTGTTGAATGCGGCACTTACAGGGCGTGGTCTTATAGAGAGCTCTCTTGCAAGTCAGTTTGGTTGTTTAGATACAAGATTGTTGCATCGTGCAATGGTGCAGGGTGTGTTATTGTTGTAAGGTTTAGAAAGAAGACCATAAATAGTGCCCCTTTTGTTTTTTATCTTAATTTTATGCAACTGAGGCCTAAGATAGGCCCACATCGAGTCAGCAACCCTGAGGTAGGACCTAATAGGACCTCCAAGTCCGTAAGTTTTTAGTCTAGCTTAACTTGGGCTGTAGGTTAAACTGGCCCTTCAGAGCTTGGCCGTTCACGGCTCAGCTGGGATTCTGAACCCAATAAAATAAAAAAATAACATGGTCCTTTGAAATCGGATTCTAGCCCAAGACTGAGTCAATAACTATTTTCCGGCAAAGTTCTGATTGTGCAAATTGTAGCCCAAGTTAGGCCTAGACGGGTTGAGTATAATTGAGTTAAGGTCCCAGGGTAGAAAGTTTGGTCGCCCAATTGCGAAACTTGGCCACTCGTCTGTCATTGTTTTGGGCCTACATTTTTACTGGTTTGGTTAATTTTGTTTTATTATTGAGTTAAGGTCCAAGGGTAGAAAGTTTGGTCGCCCAATTGTGAAACTTGGCCACTAGTCTGTCGTTGTTTTGGGCCTACATTTTTACCGGTTTGGTTAATTTGGTTTATTATTCGTAAGTGAAGGTTGCAGACTTCAGTGCGCCAGTTACTTGGGTGGAAAATTTAGTGTTCCATACTGGTGGTTGGTCAGTACCCCATCCAACAATTCAGTTTATTTGAAAAAAGTAAAATTTGAGTTTGATCAGTTTGGTTAAGTATTTTTGCCAATTCAGCTTATTTGGTATTGAGCCCAATTGTTGTTTGCATTGAAGATGAGTGCAGCTGAATTGAACAAGTTTGAAAAAAGAAGAAGCGC
Source organism: Bathynomus jamesi (assembly GCA_023014485.1). Taxonomy (NCBI): domain Eukaryota; kingdom Metazoa; phylum Arthropoda; class Malacostraca; order Isopoda; family Cirolanidae; genus Bathynomus; species Bathynomus jamesi. Next base: position 1,275,735 of record JAJOZX010000151.1, read on the forward strand.
CTACAAAGGTCTAATTACAAAGGTCATTGCCACCATAGATTCTGCCATAGAGCAAGAGGATTTAAGGTTAATGACTCCACAGCTTTCCATATTAGAAACTAAAAAGGTTGCTCTAATCGAAGTAAATGTTAAAATTGAGGCTCTTATAGAAGAGGATGAAATAGAAAATAACATAATTTACTTTGAAGAGATTATTGATGATATAATTAAAGTATGCCACAGAGCAAAAGAGTTTAGCAGCTCAGTACAGTTAGAGACCAGGTCTAATAATGAAACACAACCCTCAACAAATGGTGTTTGTAAAGTTAAGGTTAACAGATCTGCAGTTCAATTACCGAGGCTTGTACTCAAAACATTTTCTGGGAATATTCAGGAATGACAAGGATGGGCAGACAGTTTTCAATCAGCAGTTCATTCTAGTCAAGTGTTAAGCGCGGTGGAGAAGTTTAATTATTTGCAGTCCCTCTTGGAAGGGGAGGCAGCGAAGACAATAACAGGATTAGCATTAACAGAGGCTAATTATAATGTGGTTTGGGATATATTAAAGAAACGGTTTGGTAAGCCAGAGATCTTAATTAAAAGCCACCTCCGTGAACTTTTAGCTATACCTCCTGTTAATAATCCCAATAGTGTCAAGGAGTTACGGCAGTTATATGATGAATTTGAAGTTAGAACTAGGTCCCTGGACAACTTGGTGTAAGAATGGAAAGGTATGGTATAATGTTGGTCACTATAGTGGAGTCTAAATTGCCTAGCTCAATTTTGCTTGAATTAAGTAAGGGACACTCTACAGAACATGTGTATATCCCCCTTCAGCAGATGTTAAGTCTTTTAGGCACAGAATTAGCAAGACGAGAGGAAATTGAGTTTGCACAGTGGGATGTTAAACAAGGGGACTGAGGTGACGTGTGTGTGTATATATATATATATATATATATATATATATATATATATATATATATATATATATATATATGTATATAGTCTAAAGTCACTAAAAGGGAAATATCACTAAATCTAAGCTGAATGGTAACACGAAGGGATAAACGAACCAACGCGGCTGTTCGTATTGTTTTGGGCTAGCCTAGAGATGCTCTTTCCTATCTGACCTAATCGTTGGTGCTAAGTGTTTATTTATTTGGTGGTGTTTCTAAGGTGACAATATGGGGTAGAAAGTTCTCAGTACTTAAGTATAGTTAGGGGTAATGTCTATAGCTTCTAAATTAGTAAAGTAAGAGAGAGTAGGCAGGCTGTTTGTGGGACGCAGGAATCTATGGTAGGCCCAAGAATATCTAATTCTACGCACCGGGTAAGTGCCTTTGTTTGTTTGCTAGAACCTAAATAACCTAATGGGGTATCTAACCCCAAGTTATCACATTTGGCGACGAGGATGGGATTGGATTTAATTAGGCTCATTGGATTCAATTAGGCTCATGGGATTCAATTTGGCTCATTGGATTTAATTTGGCTCATTGGAATAAGTTTGGTTCATTGGATTAAATTTGGTTCATTGGATTAAATTAGGCTCATTGGATTTAATTTGACTTATTGGATTTAATTTGGCTTATTGGGTTCAAGAGGTTGTTTGGAAAATTGGATGTAGCTTTGTGGGTCGTCCGATTTGGTTTGTTTGTGTGGGTAAGCTACCGTACTATAGCTTAGGTCCCGCCGGCCTAACTCTAAAACTAATTCCTAATCAGCCCTAACTCTAAGACTAATTCCTACCCAGCCCTAACTCTAATACTAATTCCTTCTCAGCCACAACAGTAATACAATTTACTATTCAGCCCTAACTGGGGAGTAACTAGATCAAATTTAAACCAAATCTAACCTACTTCAAGTTATTTGGCCTAATTCGGTTTTGCTCTAGCATGTCGGTGATTGGCCATATAAGCCCCTACGAAGACTCTGTGGAGGACTTCGAAGCTTATGCCATAGGGTGAGGTTGTTTTTCGAGGCAAATTCCATTCCTGATGCTAAGAAAGTACCTACCTTTTTAACTATAATAGGCCCTAAAACGTTTGGCTTAGTTATGGACCTAGTTGCTCCTAAAGCACCCGAAACTTGCACCTATAGTGAATTGGTACAGGCCCTAACCGATCACTACAAACCCCGAGTAGTTCTTATCTATGAACGTTTCAAATTTTATTCGAGGTATCAGACGGTAAATGAAAGCATTGCAGAGTTTGTTGCAGGAATAAAAAGCCATAGCCGTACGTGTAAATTTGGGAACAAATTAGATGAAATGCTAAGAGATAGGTTTGTAATGGGTCTCAAAGACGAGTCTACCCAGAGAGCCCTATTAGCTATACAGGACCTAACTTTTAGTCAGGCTGTAGAAATAGCTGCGGCTAGAGAAGCAGCTGCTAAAGATGTTAGAGCTTTTGGCAGTCACAGTAGTAAAGCCCAACACGTAAATGGCTTTAAATCTTCTAGTCTTGGCAGACCTAATGAGCCTACTAGACAGGTAAATAAAAGGTATGCGGCAAATACGACTAAGCCTACTAATTCAAATGCTAAAGAGGAGGGAAAGCCTTCCAAGCCATGTACGGGGTGTGGAAAACACCATTGGAAGAAGGACTGCCCTTTTAAAGAAGCAGTTTGTCGAAACTGTAGTAAAATAGGCCACATAGCTAAAGTGTGTTTTTCAAAGAAAACAAAGGGTGAAAATTCTAATTTTAACATTTCTAGTGTAAATTCTCAAAGGGGAAATACTTCGAACATTGGAGTGGAGTACCTATTTTATGAGCAGCAAAGTGGGAATAATACAGGCCCATATATTGTAGAGGTAGGCCTAAATGAAATTACACTTCCTCTAGAACTAGATACAGGTGCTGCCCGAACTGTCATGTCCAAAACAGTTTTTGACAAAACTTTCAAAAATACATCTAAACTACATGCATCTAAAACCATATTAAAAAAATACGGGGACATGCAAATACCTGTTTGTGGAGAAGTATCCGTCACAGTTACACTCAACCAGAAAACTTTGCCTCATCCCTTAACTCTTTTAGTGGTGGATGAGCAAGGGCCTACTCTACTAGGCCGTGATTGGATTGATGCTTTAAAAATGCCGATTGACAAAATCTTGCCAAAGGATCAGGCAGATGTACATACACTCTCATATCCGTCTGACATAGATTTATTGTTAAGGGAGTTTTCTTTTGTTTTTGGGCCTGAAGTAGGCAACCTAAAAGACCATCAGGTCTGTATAGAAGTAGATCCTAATGTAACTCCGAAATTTTGTAAGGCTCGTTCAACTGCGCATGCACTGCGGGAGAAGGTAGATTTAGAAATTGACAGGCTGCTCAAATATAAAATTATCGAACCAGTCACACACGCTAAGTGGGCTGTCCCAGTAGTCCCTGTACTAAAACCGGACAAGTCCGTGCGGTTATGTGGGGATTACCGTTTAACAGCAAATACAGCAGTCCTTCTAGATTGTTACCCTATACCCAAGCCTGATGAATTATTTAGCTCTCTTGCTGGCGGTAAATATTTCACAAAACTAGATATATCCCAAGCCTATGCTCAACTAAGTTTAGATGAAAATTCTAAAGAACTAACTATCATAAATACGCACCGAGGCCTATATAAGTACAATAGGCTATGCCATGGAATAGCATCTGCTCTGGGTATTTTTCAGAGGACAATGGACCAAGTTCTAGGTCACATTCCGGGGGTACTTTGTTTTCTGGATGATGTCCTCATTTCAGGCTCGTCTAAAAAAGAACACCTAACTAGATTAACCACAGTTCTATAAAGACTCCGGGATGCCGGACTTAAGCTAAAGAGAGAAAAGTGTTCGTGGGTCACTAACGAGGTTTCATATTTAGGGTTCCGCATAGATGCTTCATGCATTCATCCAACGGTGGATAAACTAGAAGCAATAAAAAATGCACCACCTCCACAAAACATTACACAGTTACAAGCTTATTTAAGTCTCCTAAACTTTTGTAGGAAATTTTTGCCTAATGCATCGACTTTCCTTGAACCCCTAAATAAGCTATTGCGATCTGTGGAACAGCGGAGATGGGAGAAAACCCAAAAGGAAGCATTTGAGGCTTCCAAGGACGTACTTTTAAAGTCCACTCTCCTAGTGCATTATGATCCTAAACTTCCTTAGAGGACAATGATTATGTTTATGTTTATGTTTTATTCAAGTGATTACTTATTATGCTTATTCCTTTTTCAGAAGACCGTTGTCATTGTTTGACTTTATATAAATAAATAAATGATTACAAAGAGTTGGTTCTCATTTATGACAACGGTCTTAGGTACAAATGACTGATTAATTAAATAAATAATAAAATAAGTCTACATACGTGGTAAATTCAAGCAACTGTCAACCACCCCAACCTAATTAAGCAACTTCAACAAACGCTATCCACAATGCCTGCCGTAGAATGTCCTATCACAGGTTGTACCTATGTCACAGCAGACCTGGACCCAGCCATTGTAGCCGCACTTATAACAGCCCACTGCACGACCCATGTCCCAAGCCCGACAGTCTCTGCAAAGGTTGAGAAAGTAAGACGGCCAACCATTTCGGCTGCAGGTACCAGTGAAGACTGGGCATATTTTACGTCGCGTTGGACAGATTATGCGGAAGCTACAAAAATCACTGGTAGGGACAAAGTGGTACAACTACTTGAATGCTGCGACGATTCACTCCGCAAAGATTTGACAAGATCCGCAGGTGGAAGCCTAACAAACAAAACCGAAGATGAAGTCCTTGCTGCAATCAAGAAACTAGCTGTCCGAGAGGAGAACACCATGGTAGCCAGGGTTACCCTACACAATATGCGACAAGACCGCGACGAAACTGTGCGCAGTTTTGGAGCCCGTCTTCGTGGTCAGGCCGGAGTCTGCAAATTTCTTGTTGAATGCCCAAGCTGCAACAACAACGTAAATTACACTGACCCCATCCTTCGCGACGTCCTTACCCGCGGAATTGCTGACCCGGAAATACAACTGGAACTCCTCGGCAACAGTAACCAGGAGATGACCCTGGAAGACGTCTTTCAGTTTGTCGAGGCGAAGGAAGCAGGCAAGCGCTCAGCATCACGACTGCTGGACTCCCATGCCGTGGAGGCCGCAGGCAGCACATACAGGAGAAGTAAGCAAATACCCCCACAAGACAAAAATGCCCCTGTTCATATTGTGGTAAAAAAGGACACGGCAGAAGAGCCCCAGTCCACATACGCAAGAAGGATTGCCCTGCGTACAACCACAAATGCAAAATTTGCAAGCGCGACAGCCATTGGGAATCCGTATGCAGGAGCAAAGACAAGGACAAGAGCCTTTCAGCCACTCCTAATAAAGCTGATGAGTGCGAAGGTGCGGTATTTGATCTTCTCTGCGCCACAAGCAACACTTCCGAGCCACATAAGAAAGAGCAATCGCCCTCGACCATCACATTTACAATGAACTATCGGACATGTGGATCAAGGAAACTCACAACCACAGCCACACATCAACCTGACAGTCAGGACTCTCCCCGAAGACTACGAGGCGCTTGGGGCAACCCTCAATGCCCACCCAAAAACCGTGGTACTGCCTGCCATGGCAGACACAGGCTGTCAGAGCTGCCTCACCGGTATCAAGGTTATCCACCGCCTCGGGCTTCTCCAGTCTGACCTCATCCCTGTGACCATGAAGATGCACGCCGCCAACAACAAGGGCATCAAAATCCTTGGCGCAGCCATACTTCGCCTCACTGGCAAGGATGAACAGGGCCAACAAGTAGAAACGAGACAGGTAACATATGTGACAGATTCTTCTGACAAGTTCTTCATCAGCAGAGAGGCATGCGTTTCACTCGGCATTATCTCGGGAAGATTCCTACAGTGGGGGAAGTCCAACTGGATCCAGCACAATACTGTACACAACACAGTGACAGCGGACTTGTAACTAACTGTGACTGTCCAAGACGCCAACATCCTCCATCACCTCCAATCGAGCTACCGCTACCCGCTGTTGCGGCGAACCAGCAAAAGCTCAAGGAATACCTGCTGGACTATTACAAATCAAGCACCTTCAACACTTGTGACCACCAAGCGCTGCCCATGATGGACGGCCCCCCAATGAAATTGATGGTGGACCCCAATGCCAAACCAGTCGCACATCACACCCCCGTCCCAGTACCAATCCACTGGCAGGAGGACGTGAAGGCTGGCCTCGACCAAGATGTCAGACTGGGTGTCCTTGAACCAGTACCCGTTGGTGAGCCCGTAACCTGGTGTCACAGAATGGTGGTGTGCGCCAAAAAGAACGGAAAACCAAGGCGTACCGTTGACTTTCAACCCCTCAACGCTCACGCCACCCGCGAAACACACCACACTCAATCGCCATTCCACCAGGCCAGATCAGTACCGCAAGGCAAAAAGAAAACAGTGTTTGATGCATGGAATGGATATCACAGCGTACCAATCTGTGAAGAAGACCGCCACTTGACCACCTTCATAACGCCCTGGGGTCGCTACCGTTACAAAACCGCTCCCCAGGGTTACATTGCATCTGGTGACGGTTACACAAGAAGGTACGACGAAATTGTATCGAGCATCCCTAACAATACAAAGTGCATTGACGACGTCTTGCTCTGGTCAGACACAGTGGAGGAGAGCTTCTTCCAGGCCACCCAGTGGCTTGACACCTGCGGCAGACACGGAATCACACTGAACCCCGACAAGTTTGTGTTCTGTCAGGACAAGGTTGAATTTGCAGGCTTCGAGATCACATCTGACAGTGTCCGACCCTGTAAAAAATACCTCAAAGCAATCCTAGAGTTTCCATCTCCAAAGAACATCACCGACGTTCGATCATGGTTCGGGCTCATCAACCAGGTGTCGTATGCCTTCAGCATGGCCAAGAGGATGCAGCCGTTCCGCCTACTTCTGAAGCCAGGAACACCTTTCAAGTGGGATGACGAATTGGAAACCATCTTCGAAGAATCAAAGGATGTCATCATCACAGAAATAGAGGAGGGTGTTAAAATTTTTGACAAAACCAAGCCCACATGCCTCGCCACAGACTGGTCGAAAACAGGCATCGGCTACTGGCTACTTCAGAAACACTGCACCTGTACACGAGTCGAACCCTTCTGCTGCCATACTGGATGGCGTGTCACATTGGTCGGCAGTAGATTCACTACCTCAGCTGAGTCCCGCTATGCACCAGTAGAAGGAGAAGCACTTGCTGTCGCCGATGCCCTTGACAAGGCGAGGTACTTCGTGCTGGGATGCGAAGACCTAATAATTGCAGTGGACCACAAACCTCTCCTCAAAGTGTTTGGTGACAGATCCCTAGAGGACATATCTAATACACGCCTCAGAAACTTGAAGGAAAAAACCCTCAGGTACCGCTTCCGGATGATCCACGTACCAGGCGCGAAACACAAAGCTGCTGACGGGGTGTCACGATACCCCACTGGCGACCCCATACCACTGACACTCCCCGATGACGTAGCAGCCATCCATCAACCATGCGAGGGAACGGCGTTCTTTCCCCCCCCCACCTTCCTAGCCGGCATACGGACATCACTGACAGATGGTAATGGCATGGAAGCCTGCGTCATTTCTGCAGCCGCATCAACACTCAACTCGCTGAGCCTGGCATCAGTGACATGGGATCGAGTACGCACCGCCACGACCAGCGATGAAGTCATGAATAGTTTAGCCAATGTCATAGAGTCCGGCATGCCTGAATCCCGCCATGCACTCCCTGCACAGCTGCGGGAATATCACCAGTTTCGCGACGACCTCCGCACTGTTGACGGCGTGGTAATGTACAGGAACCGCACGGTTATCCCGCCGGCCCTCAGGCAAGAAGTACTGGCTTCACTCCACTCAGCTCATCAAGGTACTTCATCCATGATCTCCAGAGCAGAAGACTCCATTTTCTGGCCTGGCATCACACCAGCCATCACAGCACTACGGGCTAGCTGCAACCACTGCAACCGCATGGCACCAACCCAGCCCAGCGCTCCACCCACTCCACCAACATCACCAGAATACCCCTTCCAGTGCGTCTGCGCGGACTACTTCCACTACAAAGGAGTAAACTACCTGGTCGTGGTGGACAGATACTCTAACTGGCCAATAGTAGAGAGGTCATCAGATGGTGCTGCTGGACTCATCGCCTGCCTCCGACGGACCTTCGTCACCTTCGGCATCCCCGACGAACTGGCTTCCGATGGGGGCCCTGAATTTACCGCAGCAGCCACACGGCAGTTCCTCAAAAACTGGGGCGTACACCACCGACTCTCATCAGTGGCTTTCCCTCACAGCAACTGTCGGGCAGAAGTTGGTGTCAAGACAACGAAACGCCTAATAACCGACAACACTGGACCAAACGGCGACCTCAACACCGAAAACTTTCAACGGGCCATGCTTCAATACAGAAACACGCCGGATAGAGATACAAAACACTCCCCAGCAATGTGTGTATTCGGCCGCCCTATCCGGGACTTCATTCCAATCCTTCCCGGCCGATATAAACCACACGACACGTGGCGTGAAAACTTGGCCACCCGAGAAGAAGCTCTGAGGAACCGCCACATGAGGGGAGGAACGCTGGTCAGAGCACACCAAGAGACTCCCACCACTAGCAGTCGGAGACCTTATACGCATCCAGAACCAGGTCGGTCCACACGCCCGTAAATGGGACAAGACAGGTGTGGTCATCGAAGTCAGGCAGTTTGACCAGTACGTGGTTAGGGTCGATGGATCTGGGAGGGTAACTGTAAGGAACAGGAAATTCCTTAAAAAATATGAACCCTTCAGCACACCTGCTCCAAAGATGACCATAGACCAACATTTGAAGAACTTCCTAGCGGTGCCCACCAACAGCCCACCTGCTGCACCACCTACACCTGCCAGGTCAGCACCAGGACCAAAGACACCCGCTTCACCCCGTAGTCCGACACGGTCCAGCCCACACGTTGAACGCAGGCGCCCGACCCCTGAAGAGACCACCCCCCCACCCAAGAAGACATGTCAACGCCGCCCATCGACATACTACCACCTGCACCCCCTAGGCCAATGGGTACGGCACCCCAAACTGCAACTCCACTAAGGCGTTCGAACCGTACCAGACGCCCCCCTACCTGGCATGAAGACTACCATATGAATCAAGAAGAGTAACCAATCAAGTATGCTTTAAATTAAGGGCACTGACAAAATAAGGTTTAGTCTTTATCCGTAAACATACAAATTTTTTTTTTTTTGCCATATTATCCTTAATAATCTTCTTTATAAAATTGCTGGCTCAAAGACTTGGGGGAGAGATAGAGTACAGTACACTTTACACTTTACTTACTAAGAACTTTATATTGTGTTCCCAATACAGCTGTAACCTCATTACTGTACTATTACTTTTGTCAGGAATACCGTTGTACAACCCTTATTTTAATATACGATTCAATCTCTCGCTGAACTCTCTAATTGTATTGTAATATGTTTGATTGGATATAATGTACTGTATAATTCCATAAGTATTTATATTTTAGTTTCTACAGTATCGTATTCATCATGATGTAATAGCAAAGCCTTATGTTCTCATATTACTCTTAAATAAACTAGTATCTATGTTTTCCTATTAAAGTACTATACTGTATTCACTTTATAAAACAATATAAGTCTTCGCACTACTGTACTGCAATTACCTCATATCACATCTAGTATCAAAGACTTGGGAGGAGATAGAGGACAATGATTATGTTTATGTTTATGTTTTATTCAAGTGATTACTTATTATGCTTATTCCTTTTTCAGAAGACCGTTGTCATTGTTTGACTTTATATAAATAAATAAATGATTACAAAGAGTTGGTTCTCATTTATTCCTCTCGTAGTTTCAGCAGATAGCAGTTCTTATAGAATTGGAGCAGTGTTATCTCACCACATTGATGGTGTAGATAGGCCTATCTGTTTTGCTTCTAGAACACTAACTGAGACGGAAAGACGATATGCACAACTTGAACGTGAAGCCTTAGCCTTAGTATTTGCAGTAAAAAAATTTCGTTTTTCTCTATGGGGGTCATGAATTTAAACTAATTACTGACCATAAGCCTCTTTTAGGTTTATTTTCACCTAATAAAAATATTCCAGTTATGGCCTCAGGTAGGATTCAACGATGGGCACTGATTCTACATGCCGATAAATTTGACTCAGTACATCGGTCAGGCAAACTTCTAGGTACGGCTGATGCGCTAAGTAGGTTGCCTCTAGAAAATCCAAATGAATGTGTACCTATACCTACAGAATGGGTTCACTTGGTGGAGTTTTTGGAATCCACTCCAGTGTCTGCGGTACAAATAGAGCAGTGGACAAAATCAGACCCTATTCTGTCTAGGGTCATCCATTACTGCTCAGTTGGTTGGCCTACTAAGGTCGAGAGTGAATTATAGCCTTTTTATCAACGTCAGTCTGGCCTCTCGATCCAAAATGGCTGTCTCTTATGGGGCCACAGAGTGATAATTCCGAATGAAGGCAGGTCGAATTTAGTTTAGTGAAAGAACTTCACGCTGAACACATGGGTGCAACAAAAATGAAAGAGCTGGCGAGAGCTTATTTCTGGTGGCCCGGTTTAGATGGAGAACTTGAATCATTGGTTCGTTCCTGTCAAAGCTGCCTAGAGAACAGAAATCTCCCAAGGAAAAGTCCACTTCATCCTTGGGAATGGCCTACTATACCTTGGCATAGGATCCATGTTGACTATGCAGGTCCTATAAATAATACCTATTTCCTCGTCATTGTAGACGCCTACTCTAAGTGGGTGGAAATTTTTCCAACCACTTCCACGACTTCGGGTGTTATTATTCGCTTACTCCGTTCGTGTTTCGCTCGATGGGGTTTACCCGTAGTCCCGGTTTCCGACAATGGTACTTGTTTTACCAGTGAGGAATTTCCTTCTTTTGTCCACCTAAATGGCATTAGACATGTCCGGTCTAGTGTTTTCCACCCGTAAACTAACAGTCTCGTGGAAAACATGGTCCGTACTTTCAAGTCGGCCTTGCGTCATTCTCGTGGGGAGGAAATGCAAGTGGTGTTGGATAAATTTTTGTTTAAATATCGAATAACACCTCACACAACGACGGGGGTGTCTCCCTCTAAACTTACGATTGGCCGGGGAATTCGTTCAGTTTTCGATTTGTTACGTCCAAACGAAACGTTACAACAACGAGTTTTACGCCAGCAGGAAAAACAGAAGTTGTACCACGACACTAAAAAAGGGAGAGTTGTAGAAGCGCAACCTAATGATCCAGTTATGATTCGCAACTATGGGGCTGGACCAAAATGGGTTCCTGCAACTGTGCAGGAGAGAACGGGCCCTGTTTCCTTCAAGTGCCAACTAGAAGATGGTCGTTCTATTAAACGCCATCAGGACCAGATATGGGAACGTGAATTGCAGAATGACCAGAGTCTTCCCGAAGAGAGAACCGATGCTCCGGAAAATGGTTCAATTCGCCCGCCTATGCAGGTTGCACCTAATCCTACTACATCAACCCCGCTCCGCAGGTCGTCTAGGGTCCCTCATCCCCCTGACAGCCTAAGCTTGTAGGGGAGGAGTGAGGTGATGTGTGTATATATATATATGTATATAGTCTAAAGTCACTAAAAGGGAAATATCACTAAATCTAAGCTGAATGGCAACACGAAGGGATAAACGAACCAACGCGGCTGTTCGTATTGTTTTGGGCTAGCCTAGAGATGCTCTTTCCTATCTGACCTAATCGTTGGTGCTAAGTGTTTATTTGGTGGTGTTTCCAAGGTGATAATATGGGGTAGGAAGTTTTCAGTACTTAAGTATAGTTAGGGGTAATGTCTGTAGCTTCTAAATTAGTAAAGTAAGAGAGAGTAGGTAGGCTGTTTGTGGGACGCAGGAATCTATGGTAGGCCCAAGAATATCTAATTCTACGCACCGGGTAAGTGCCTTTGTTTGTTTGCTAGAACCTAAATAACCTAACGGGGGTATCTAACCCCAAGTTATCACAGGGACAAAGGCAGGCACAGCACCAAAGTTTCTACAAAAAGGAATAGCCCACGTACAGTGTCAGCTCTACATGCATCCTCTGAGAATAAATTAAAGGGAATCAAGGAATGCATATTTTGCGAAGGCAACCACAAGTCATATAAATGTAAGGTGGCTGAGGCTTTACTTTTTGAGGAGAGAAAGGACAGGCTAACTAAGTCCACAGCATGTTTTAAATGTTTTTTGAAAGGTCACAGAGCAAAGTTTTGTAAGTTTAAAATTTTGTGCAAAAAATGCCATGGCCGGCATCAGCCATTATTGAGTAAAAACACTCCTAGTAGGCCTACCCCTGAAGTAGAGACATCAGTGGAACATGCCACTGCTATGAAAGGGAGTAAAAGTAAAGGGGGATTATTGCAAACAGCTGCAGCATTATTAATTGGGAATGATGGAGAAGCTACTGTAAGAGCGTAGTTTGATAGTGGTAGCCAGTGTAGCTTTATCAAGACCAGAATTTCCAGAAAATTGAAGTTTAAAGAACTTAAGAGGGAAAATTTAAGAATTTCTGGGTTTGGGGGTTCCGTTCAAAACCGAACCAAAGTTAAGAAGGTAGAAGTTCTGGTTAAGGGGTTGTTACCACAAAGTCCCACTATCAAGGTCCAAGCTGTAGAGATTGAGGAACTTTGTGCTCCAGTCACTACTTGTTTAGATATGGCATGTGTCCAAGAATTGCAAGTTAAAGGAATTAATTTGGGCAATAATAAGTTTGAAGGAACAGAAGATATTAGTCTTTTGATTGGAGCTGACTATCACTGGGACTTCATAACTGGTAATATTGTCCGCACATCTCGAGGTCCGGTAGCTATTGAAAGTAAGCTAGGCTGGATGCCAGATGGTAGCTATTGCAATGAAAAGGAGGTTAAAGCTCTTTTTGTTAAGATTGAGGAGAACAGCCATAGTTTGGAAAGGCATTTGAAAGCCTTTTGGGGACTTGAATCTATTGGCATAAAGGACGAATAGGAGAAGCAGGCAAGTACAGTGAACAGTGATGTTTTAGAGCAATTTGAAAAAAGGGATTGGGTTTAGAGATGGTTGCTATGAAGTGGCCTCCCTTGGAACGATTCTTGCAAACCCAGTTCAAACCTTCAGCTAGCTAATAGGAGTTTGGAGACTTCATTGTGCAGGCTAAGAAAAAATGAGTTGTTAATTGAATACAATGAGGCCATCCTAAGCTATGTAAGGGAGGGCTATGCTGAAAGGGTGCAAGGTGAGCTGGTGAGCCAGGAGGCACATTATCTGCCACACCATGCAGTGGTACGGCGAGACAAAACTACCACCAAACTGAGGGTAGTTTTTGATGGCTCAGCCAAGGACAAAGGTGGTGTGTCCTTGAACAACTGTTTAGATGCTGGGCCAAATTTAAATGCAGAGTTATTTTCCTTGTTACTGAGATTCAGGTTTGGTAGCGTAGCATTGACTGCAGATGTGAAGCAAGCCTTTTTGCGGATAAAGTTAAAACCAGAGGACAGAGATGCAGTAAGGTGTCTGTGGGTGGATACGAAAGACTTGTTGGAAAATGAATCTTATGTTCAAGCATATAGAATGAAGTCAGTGTTGTTTGGCCTCAGTTCTAGTCCATTTCTGTTGGCAACTACTATGCAGTACCATTTTAAGAAATATTCTGAAGTCTATCCTAACACTATTGAACACATAAAATTTTTTTTTTATGTTGATGATTTGCTGTTCCGTGGATAATACAGAAATGGCTAAACAGATATTCAGGGAGGCTGGCATGAAGCTTAGAAAATGGCAGACCAATCATTCTCAATTATAAGAGTTTATGAGTCAGTCCTGTATAGGACCTGATGCAGCAGAAAGTATTGAGGATTCTGGTATTAAGGAGTTGTGGGCAATATACACAAAGGTGCTAGGCATGGTTTGGCAGCAAGGAGAGGATTTGTTTACCTTCAATGGGAAATCTTTAGTAGAGCTGGTTGAGAATGAGACAAGGTGGACAAAACGTACAGCTCTTAGTTTGGCTTCGAGGGTCTTTGATCCTCTTGGATTCCTGGCTCCATTTGTGATAAAGTAAAAAATTTGGTTTTAGAGCCTCTGGGAAATTGGACTTGGTTTGGACCAAGAGTTACCTGATCATATGGTGGTAAGGTGGAAATATTGGTTCAAAGAATTGGCACATCTTGGAGACATTGAAATCCCAAGATGGTACGTTGGACAGTTGAACAATAGTCCAGACAATTTGGAGCTGCACATCTTTTGTGATGCAAGTGAGGAAGCCTATGCAACTTATATTTATATAAGGGGCACATTCAAAGAGGAAGTAAGTTGCAGGTTAGTTGCTGCAAAGAGCAGAGCAGCACCTTTGAAAAGGCTTCCTATTCCAAGGTTGGAATTGATGGGTGCAGTTATTGCTACTCGGCTTGCAGTTGCAGTGCAAAAGTCTTTGGCCCTCTATGAAATTCCAAGCTATTATTGTGCAGACTCCACTATAGTTTGGCACTGGTTAAGAAGCCAGGAAAGGAAATGGAAACCATTTGTTGCCAATAGGGTGGAGGAAATTCAAGCACACACAGAAGCCAGGCAAGGAAATGGAAACCGCCTGTTGCCAATAGGGTGGAGGAAATTCAAGCACACACAGATCCAAAGCAATGGAAGCATTGTCCAGGCACCCAAAACCCAGCTGATTTACCAACACGAGGAATTTCAGTGAAAATCTTGCACAGTCAAGTTTGTGGTAGAATGGGCCAGAGTGGCTAAAACTTGGAAGTGAAAACTGGCCTTCTAATCAGCCTATTGTAGGAGAATGCCAGGCTCAAGAAGAATGGGTGAGTGAAATGAGAAACTGCACTGTGAACAGTTGTCAAGTTATGCAGCAGGACCCCATATTGAGGCTTGAGGATATTAGCAGTCTGAAAAGGTTCTGAAGAGTGACAGCACGGGTATATAGATTTACAAACAATATTAAGGGAGAAACAAGAAGGGAAGGAATTCTGAACAGTAAGGAGATTCAGCAAGCCAGGCACGACTGTGTCGTATATGTGCAGAAGGAAAAATTTGGTGAAGAGAGGGAATTGCTCATCAGCAGTCCATTACAGGTTCTGCCAACACATTCTGCTCTCAAGGGTTTGGATGTGTTTTTGGATCAGGAATTATTGAGAGTAGGAAGTAGACTACAGTTTTCTGGGCTTCCAGAGGAGAAAAGACATCCAATTTTGCTACCTTCTGGGGGGAACTTTGTGGAACTTTTGATCCTGGATACGCATCATAAGTTGTTATATGCTAGAGTTAGAGAAATGATAATAAAGATCAGACAACATTTTTGGATTCCCAAAATTAGACAAGTAGTAAAAAAGGTCTTGTATAAATGTGTGGTTTGCAAGCGTTGGAGTGCAAAGCCTTATTATGAAAAGGTGGCTCCACTTCCAAGAGAACGGTGTGTCTATACTCCCCATTTGATGTAGTGGGAGTAGACTTCGCAGGTACAGTCTATGTGTATGAGCAAGGGGAGTCTAACAAAGGTTATATTTGGAATTGGTAAGCAACTTAAGCAGTGATGTATTTCTTTTTGTCTTTAAAAGGTTTGTGAACAGAAGGGGTTTCCCAAAGAAAATCATATCTGATAATGAAAAACCTTCAAAAAGACTGCAAAGGAACTCCAAGAAGTTTGGTCCTTGCTAAAAGAGGAGGGATTCCAATCCTACTTTTCACACCATGGGGGGCTATAGTGGGAATGTATTGTCGAGAGAGCACCGTCGAGAGAGCACCATAGTGGGAGGATTTTGGGAAAGGCTAGTGAGAAGTATAAAGTGTCCATTAAAGAAACTTTCGGCTAATTCTCATTTGAGCAAAGAAGAATTCTGCACTATTTTGTGTGAAGTAGAAGCAATGGTGAACAGTTGGCCTATCACTTTTGTCTATAACGGTATGCAGGGTGCAGAGCCATTGACACCAAATCATTTTCTTTGTGGTAAACGATTAACATCAAGCCCCAGTTTGCCAGAAGGCTTGCAGCCTATCCAGAGCACTCAAGGAGAGTTAATCAGAAGGTTCAAGTACCTTGAAGAGCTACAAGATCAGTTATGGAAGAGGTGGCAGATGGAATACTTGCCAGAACTCAATTATTACCCAACAGGCAATGTAAAGGGCTCCAATGCAAATTGTATCAAGGTGGGAGAAGTGGTGATGATTGGGGATGAAAGACCAAGGAAATGCTGGAAGCTTGGCATAATTGAAGAGTTGTTTGTTGGCAAAGACAATTTAGTTAGGTCTGCACTGGTAAAAACACGGATAGTCAAGATGAAACATTTGAGTTACAGCCTCATGGAGAAGGCTTGGCTAAATTTGTAGAAGGTAATGACAACAATGCCTCTTCGGTGGGGAGTGTTAGAAAATCTAGAAGAGGAAGAGCCATTGTTGTCCCAAGGCGATATAATAACTAAGCTGATTGATGCAGCATTGCTTGTATATATTAAGTTAAGGTGTATATTTATCCATCTCATAATTGTAAGGTTAGTGAAAAATTCACTCAATTTAGAGCTAGCACTTTTGGGCTCTTGTGGCATCATTGTTTGGGCACTCTTGTGGCATCATTTTTTTTGGGGCGCTGCGCGTCCTTCCTATTCGTTTGTTGAATGCGGCACTTACAGGGCGTGGTCTTATAGAGAGCTCTCTTGCAAGTCAGTTTGGTTGTTTAGATACAAGATTGTTGCATCGTGCAATGGTGCAGGGTGTGTTATTGTTGTAAGGTTTAGAAAGAAGACCATAAATAGTGCCCCTTTTGTTTTTTATCTTAATTTTATGCAACTGAGGCCTAAGGTAGGCCCACATCGAGTCAGCAACCCTGAGGTAGGACCTAATAGGACCTCCAAGTCCGTAAGTTTTTAGTCTAGCTTAACTTGGGCTGTAGGTTAAACTGGCCCTTCAGAGCTTGGCCGTTCACCGCTCAGCTGGGATTCTGAACCCAATAAAATTAAAAAATAACAAGTAGCACCTTTGAAAAGGGTTTCTATTCCAAGGTTGGAATTGATGGGTGCAGTCATTGCTAGTCGGCTTGCAGTTACAGTGCAAAATATTTTGGGTCTTTATGAAATTCCAAGCTGTTATTGGACAGACTCCATTATAGTTTGGCACTGGTTAAGAAGCCAGGCACGGAAATGGAAACCATTTGTCGCCAATAGGGTGGAGGAAATTCAAGCACACACAGATCCAAAGCAATGGAAGCATTGTCCAGGCACCCAAAACCCAGCTGATTTACCAACACGAGGAATTTCAGTGAAAGATCTTGCACAGTCAAGTTTGTGGTGGAATGGGACAGAATGGCTAAAACTTGGAAGTGAAAATCGGCCTTCTAATCAGCCTATTGTAGGAGAACGCCAGGCTGAAGAAGAATAGGTGAGTGGTGTTGAGAAAATGCACCGTGAACAGTTGTGAAGTTACCAGCAGGACTCCATATTGAAGCTTGAGGACATTAGCAGTCTGAAAAGGTTGTTAAGAGTGGCAGCATAGGTTTATAGGTTTACAGACAACATTAAGGGAGAAACAAAAAGGGAAGGAATTCTGAACAGTAAGGAGATTCAGCAAGCCAGGCACGATTGTGTCGTACATATGCAGAAGGAAAAATTTGGTGAAAAGAGAAAATTGCTCACGAGCAGTCAATTACAAGTTCTACCAACACATTCTGCTTTCAAAGGTTTGGATGTGTTTTTGGATCAGGAATTATTGAGAGTAGGAGGTAGACTACAGTTTTCTGGACTTCCAAAGGAGAAAAGACATCCAATTTTGCTACCTTCTGGGGGGCACTTTGTCGAACTTTTGATCCTGGATACGCATGATAAATTGTTACATGCTGCAGTTAGAGAAGTGATAATAGAGATCAGACAGCAGTTTTGGATTCCCAAAATTAGACAAGTAGTTAAAAAGGTCTTGCATAAATGTGTAGTTTGCAAGCGTTGGAGTGCAAAGCCTTATCATGAAAAGGTGGCTCCACTTCCAAGAGAACGGTGTTTTTATACTGCCCATTTGATGTAGTTGGAGTAGACTTTGCGGGTCCAGTCTATGTGTATGAGCAAGGGGAGTCCAACAAAGGTTATATATATCTTTTCACATGTGCTACCACCAGAGAAATCCATTTGGAATTGATAAGCAACTTAAGCAGTGCTTTATTTCTTTTTGTCTTTAAAAGGTTTGTGAACAGAAGGGGTTTCCCAAAGAAAATCATATCTGATAATGAAAAAACCTTCAAAAAGACTGCAAAGGAACTCCAAGAAGTTTGGTCCTTGCTAAAAGAGGAGGGATTCCAATCCTACTTTTCACACTATGGGGGGTACAGTGAGAATGTATTGTCGAGAGAGCACCGTCGAGAGAGCACCATGGTGGGGAGGATTTTGGGAAAGGCTAGTGAGAAGTATAAAGTGTCCATTAAAGAAACTTTCGGCTAATTCTCATTTGAGCAAAGAAGAATTCTGCACTGTTTTGTGTGAAGTAGAAGCAATGGTGAACAGTTGGCCTATCACTTTTGTCTATAACGGTATGCAGGGTGCAGAGCCATTGACACCAAATCATTTTCTTTGTGGTAAGCGATTAACATCAAGCCCCAGTTTGCCAGTAGGCTTACAGCCGATCCAGAGCAGTCAAGAAGAGTTAACAAAAAATCGGCTAATTCTCATTTGAGCAAAGAAGAATTCTGCACTGTTTTGTGTGAAGTAGAAGCAATGGTGAACAGTTGGCCTATCACTTTTGTCTATAACGGTATGCAGGGTGCAGAGCCATTGACACCAAATCATTTTCTTTGTGGTAAGCGATTAACATCAAGCCCCAGTTTGCCAGTAGGCTTACAGCCGATCCAGAGCAGTCAAGAAGAGTTAACAAAAAGGTTCAAGTACCTTGAAGAGCTACAAAGATCAGTTATGGAAGAGGTGGCAGATGGAATACTTGCCAGAACTCAATTATTACCTATCAGGAAATGTAAAGGGCTCCAATGCAAAATGCATCAAGGTGGGAGAAGAGGTAATGAGTGGGGATGAAAGACCAAGGAAATGCTGGAAGCTTGGCATAATTGAAGAGTTGTTTTTTGGCAAAGACAATTTAGTTAGGTCTACACTGGTGAAGACTTCAGGAGGAAAATTAAAGAGACCTATACAAAAACTCTATGCTTTAGAAATCAGCAAAATCACGGATAGTCAAGATGAAGCAGTTGGGTTTACAGCCTCGTGAGAAGGCTTGGCTAAACTTGCAGAAGGTAATGACAACAATGCCTCTTCGGTGGGGAGTGTTAGAAAATCTAGAAGAGGAAGAGCCATTGTTGTCCCAAGGCGATACGATGACTAAGCTGATTGATGCAGCATTGCTTGTATATATTAAGTTAAGGTGTGTATATATACACACACCCCATCTCATAATTGTAGGGTTAGTAAAAAATTCACTTAATTTATATCTAGCATTTTTGGGCTCTTGTGGCATCATTGTTTGGGCACTCTTGTGGCATAAATTTTTTTGGGCACTACCGCGTCCTTTCTACTCGTTTGTTGAATGCGGCACTTACAGGGCGTGGTCTTATAGAGAGCTCTCTTGCAATTCAGTTTGGTTGTGTAGATACAAGATTGTTGTATCATGTAATGGTGCAGGTTGTGTTGTTGTTGCAAGGTCTAGAAAGAAGACCATAAATAGTGCCCCTTTCAGGGCCGGCGCCAGGGTATTCAGCGCCCTAGGCGAGCCCTTCAATGTGCGCCCCCGCCCAATAAGTTTTGATAAGGTAATGTAGGAACTCTATTAGCTACTATATTGTTTCTGCAACTCGAAAAACCGTTGATAACATGTACATTTTTATCTTGTGGCTTCCTATTTTCATTCATGCAAATAACAAATAATTCCATATAATTATTATCACAGAAAGTCAGTGAATAAAATGTTAGTAAAACACAAATTGCTGTTAATAATATAATATGTATAATAATAATATCTTCTGCAATTTACCTCTTTCGAGGCATGAGAGAACTGTATTACCATACATCTGTAGTTACATATGAAACACAGGTGGAATTACACTCAAGTTTTCAGACTTTTTTAAGGATATACTTGTCTGCTGTGTATAGCACTTAACCTACATAAGATGTTATTTAGGTTTACCTAAATTATGTACACTATAATTATAAATTTACAACGAAATAATAAGAATGATTTACAATGCTCTCATTTGTTATTTACTATAAGAAAAAAGATTAGTATATTTAATTCTGTCAAACACGGAACTTTTTTTTAGGTTCTTTGAAAATAATATATAAACATAAATTGTATTCCATTATTTTTTCACTGCTTGTATATAACAATAATAAAATTATTTAATACTGTAATAATAATAGGTTAAAGAAGCTAGCTACATGATTACATTATGTTTGTGTTTTTCATTGATTACCTACTTCATAATAAATTTTAAAATTATATTATAATTATATCATGACCCATGAAGTTCAGTTCCATCAAAATTTTACTTTTCGTGCTTTTGTTCTGTCAAATGTGCGAACAAGTTGTTTCAAGTCCAGTTTCTCAGCCATTTCATGTTCTATTGACAGAGTAGAAAGCCCAAGAAGTCTTTCTTGCGTCATGGTTGAGCGTAAATACGTTTTTATCAATTTTAGTTTGGAAAAACTTCGCTCACCACTGGCCACAGATGCAGGGAGTAAGAGAATACGTAAAGCAATAAATACATTTGGGACACTATCTGTCAGCTTTTTTTTGCATATAAATTTCAGAATGTCTTGTGGGGATGCACTCTTCTCCACCCTTCTTGCAGTGACTTGTAATTCACTACACATATCTGCAGCATCAATATCTTTATTATCACCATTGTGAAAAATGCTCTGTATGAATTGGTCCACAATTAACCCACCCCTTATATCTCCAGTCTAACTATAGAGTAGATTAAGTCTAGCCTTGTAGTGGTCAGCCTAGAAATTCCGGAAATGGTCCAGAGCGGGCAGATAAATTGAGGTCCACAGTAGGATTCCTCACCAAATTAGGTTAGGGCAATCTACCTTCACCTTTGTTAAGCTATGAGTTGATACTAGGTCTTAGGCCACAATGTAGGCCTAATTTGTCTGACCGAGCTTAATTTAATGAGTTTACTTTAGACTGGGTTAAAACACAATTAATCACTTACTGCTAGTTATTAGAGAGTCCCTTTTCCTGTCTTGTTTAATTGTTAAGAGCGTACTTGCTGGTGGAGATCTTTTTTCAGTGTCTGTTCTTCTCCCTTCTCTCGTCCCGTCTTGTCGCCCCGTTCCTCGTTTTCGTTCTCTCTTGTCTTCCTTTTTTCGGGGCTTTTTCCACCAGCGTGGTCTTGGTTTTTTTTCGGTTGGTTGATCGGTAATGTATATCTATTACCGAGCACGCTCTTGTCACACAGTATGTAAATACTAGTGTGGAGAATAACTCTGGTGAGCAACCAATTGGTTTCATTTACCCAGTTATTGACATAAAAGGAATTTAATAATTGTTAGATTAACTACCTACCTACTCAGTGAACCATTTTCGTTACCTCCCAACTACCCACTCATCAGTTTTTCATATACTGGGGGCCCCGGGAGATAAAAATTTTGGTGTCATTGTCACCAATTTTTATGTCTGAGTGTAGACTAGCTAACTATTTGACTGTAAATGCCTGTTAATCTGATTAACAGTGACTATCCTCACCTTCTCATGGAGAAGGTGTAGCATTTAATTAGAAGAGAAAATATACATCCATAGGATGAAACTGTCTATGGTCTTTACCATAAGAAAAGAAAAAGTGAAAGTTAGAAGATAAAATTACAATTCCCAGGCATCTATTTTTTGTTGTAAAACTAGTTGCGCCTTTAATGCTGTTTGTCGCTGAGGTCTTGTGTCTGTCAATGTTGTAGTAGGATGCGTTACCACTCCTACTGTCAAAGGAATAGTTACTGGAAGTTCAGTGTCTCCAGTTGTTACTGTCAGTGGAGAAGGTTCTCCAAAGTCCATTGTTTTGGGTCCAGACTCTAAAGGGTACAAAAGAGAAATGTCTCTTGTTGTGTCACCCGTTGAAGTCCTTAATTTGACTACTCTTGTTACCCCGTCTGCCCCTGGTCTGAGTTCTAAAACCCTAGCCAGAGGCCACTATTGTCTTGGAGTACTGTCATGTATGAGAACAAGGTCCCCTACCTTAATTGTGTCAGACCAATCCTTCTTAGTCATTTGTTTATGTCTCTCCCTTAGACCCATCAAGTACTCAGTTTTCCACTGTTTAATAAAATGAGCTTTAACTCTAGTTAAGTGTTGTAACTTAGTCTGGAGTTCATCGTGTCGTTGAGTCCAGTTTGGGTCTTCTGAAGAGTCTATATTGTAGTCCGGCAGGAGACTAACTTGTTCTCCCCGAATCAAATGATTTGGAGTTAATGGTTCCGGGTCATTAATGTTGTCACTCACATAAGTGAGTGGTCTATTGTTGATGATGTTCTCAATCTCAGCCAGGAGAGTGAGCAACCCAAATAAGTGTATCTGTTTTTTACCAATTGCTTTCTTCAAGCAATTCTTTACTGTTTGTTTATTCCTCTCCCAGATAGAACCATACCAAGGAGAGGCAACTGGAATATACTTCCACTTTATGTTTGAATTTTGTATATATAATTGTGTGAGTTCGTTGCTTAACAAGTCGTCAGTCCAAACTGTCTTGGGTACTGAATGTCGTGCACAGAATCTCTTAAAGACAGCAACAAAAGATTCTGCTGTAAGGTCCTCCACAACATCCAGATAAACAGCTCGTGAGCCAGCACATGTAAACAGTACAATGTACATTTTTTGTTCAGTGTCACCCACCCCTACAGTCAATGCTCCTGTATAGTCAATGCCTACAGTCTCAAAGGGTCTGTTGAGAGTAACTCTCTCCTCTGGCAAAGCAGGAGGATTTGGTTTCCTATAGGGCCTAGCATGAATACGCCTACATGTGACACACTCACTCAGGACTGTTTTAACAGTGATCCTTCCCTTGGGTATCCAATAAGTTTTTCTTAATGTAGTTAGTGTCTGTGGTACCCCCATATGATATACATCATTGTGTGTTTTTCTGATGATTAATGTTGTCAAATAGCTAAATCTAGGTAAAAGGATTGGATGTTTGCTTTTGTATGACAGTTTTGATTTGTCTAATATCCCTTTACACCTTAGAAGGCCTTCCTCATCTCTGAACAAGTTTAGATCCACAACTACTGATGGTACAGGTTCTTTTGTTTGTTTCCCATTAATCAAGAATTCTAGCTCTTTATTGTATTCCTTTTGTTGTGCATGTCCTATCCAGTACTTGGTTGCAACTTCTGTATAATTATGATTGTTTTTATTTAGCTGTTTGTTTATTGTAGTTAAACAGTTGTGAGCAAACCTCAAACAGTAGGCTGTGACCCTGACAAGTTTGCTGAAATCAGAGTAACGTTCACAATTAGTGATTGGTTCAACCTTTTCATTTGAAAAGATTAAATTTAATGTCAAGTTAACTTGTTCCACAGGCCATTGGTCTGTATTACAGAGCCACTTAGGTCCCATGAACCAAGTTTTGTTTGACTTCAACAACTTGTAGGATAAACCTCTGGTCAGAAAGTCTGCTGGATTTTGTTTAGTTGGAACATAGTGAAAGTTTACTTGTAGGCTTTCATTAGCTTCAGCTATTTCTTTTAGCCTATTTCTTACAAAGATATTCTTACTATTAATGCTATCATTCCGTATCCAGGCAAGACAAATCTGACTGTCAAGCCAGATGTGGATATCAGTTATGTTCACATCATGGTAAGCATCCTTAAGCAATGAAATGGTTTTAATGGCTAATGCAGCAGCCAATAGTTCCAATTGAGGTATGGTTCGGGTAGGTTTGAGAGGTGCAACTTTCCCTTTTGCATAAATTAGATGACTTTCTGTAGGACTTACAAGATACGCACAGCACCCTAAGCTTGTGTGCTTGCATCAGCAAACACATGAAGTCTCTGGGGCTTATCCCTAAACCCACAGCACCTTTGAATTTTAATGTTCTGCACTTTTGTTAAATCAGCAGCTAACTTCTTCCAAGATTTTTGATCTTCATTTGTTATTGGATCATCCCACCCAACATTTGTCCTCCAAATTTCTTGGAGGAGAATCTTTGATTTTATTGTTGAAGGCAGGAATAGACCCATGGGATCAAAAATTTTGGAAGTCTCTGATAATATTTGTCTTTTAGTATTTGCTTCCTCATCAAGTTTAAAACCTTTAGTACAGATTGAATCATGACTGTTAGAAGTTGCATCCAAATACCAGTTCATACCTAAAGTTTTAACTCTGTCTGATGGCTCAGTAAGACCATTATTATCCTTTAAAATCCTTTTGTTTAAATCTTCATCATTTGAAATCCACTCTCTAAGTTCAAAGTTACCTTGTTGCATAATGTTCTGAGAGTGTTCATAGACTTCAGATAATTCAGATTTTGTTGTTGTTGAGCCTATTAGATTGTCTACGTAAAAATGTTCCTTAAGGAAGTTCAATGTTAAAGAGTTATTAAACTGGTTCAAATTATGTCCAATTGTCAATGCTAATAGGCTAGGTGAGCAATTGGCTCCAAACAACACAACATTAAATCTATAGGTTATGAACCCTTTATTCAAATGAAATGGATCTTTGAACCATAAGAACCTAAGTTGGTTCTTGTCATATTCATTTTTTAGATTTATTCTCAAAAATGCCTTTGAAATGTCACTTTGTACGGCATATTTATCTAACCTGAACCTCAGTAAGATCTTCACAAGGTCAGAAATGAGATTAGGACCCTCAATCAGGCAATCATTCAAACTGTGTTTATCACTGTCTTTGAGGCTACAGTTATATTAAAGTTCTGTAATATAGGTGTTCATGTATTACAGTTGGTCACATTTGATTCTACAGTATCAAGTTTTTTCTGTTTGGCTGTAGCTAGTTGGTCTCTGGGAACAGTCTTTGGTTTATCCATAGTCTGGGTCTTATTTTGTATTGTTTGGTCTCTGGCCAAGGGAGGCCATAAGACCCTTGTAATAGTTTTCCCTATGGCCAAGGTAGGCCATAAGACCAAGGTTCAATTGTTGTTTGGCCCATGGCCAAGGTGGGCCATAAGACCCTTATTGTTTGGCCCATGGCCAAGGTAGGCCATAAGACCCTTATTGTTTGGCCCATGGCCAAGGTAGGCCATAAGACCTTATTGTTTGGCCCATGGCCAAGGTAGGCCATAAGACCTTTATTGTTTGGCTCATGGCCAAGGTAGGCCATAAGACCAAGGTTCAGTTGTTTGGCCCATGGCCAAGGTAGGCCATAAGACCTTTATTGTTTGGCCCATCGCCAAGGTAGGCCATAAGACCTTTATTGTTTGGCTCATGGCCAAGGTAGGCCATAAGACCAAGGTTCAGTTGTTTGGCCCATGGCCAAGGTAGGCCATAAGACCCATATTGTTTGGCCCATGGCCAAGGTAGGCCATAAGACCTTTATTGTTTGGCTCATGGCCACAGTAGGCCATAAGACCAAGGTTCAGTGTTTGGGCTATGGCCACAGTAGGCCATAATACCAAGGTTCAGTGTTTGGGCTATGGCCACAGTAGGCCATAAGACCAACGTTCAGAGTTTGGGCTATGGCCAAAGTATGCCATAAGACCCTTTTGAGTAACCCATGCAATCCTTGCTTATGTTCAGATAGGTTGAGTGTATTTGTGGCACATGTAAAGAGTACAGTGTATATATACATATATATATATACACACAGATTGCAAGGAATGCATGTGCCTGTTGAAAAAATCTGTTGAGTGATTCTTCCTTAAAAGAAGAATTGGATGCTTGGAGTTGTATGCATTTTAAATGCTTGTTCACTAATGTTGTTTAACTGGGGATCGTAATGAAATATAGGGGACAAGAAGAAATTACCAGAGAAGAGAGAGCACAGACAAAACAGTCAAGTTTTAAATTTGATTTAATCCCCCCCAAGTACTTATGTGTCACTCAGGTCTAAGCTTATAAGAGAATGAGACTCCTTAAATGTAAATGTTTCCTAGTTAGGCCCTAGGTTGTAGACCTAATTAGGCTTGATTAGGTTAGGCTTAGGCTAGACCATTTAGCCTAATTCTGCAATTTTTGTTATGTAAGGTTAAGGTTTGTAAATTCCCCACACACGGACCACCAATGTGAAAAATGCTCTGTATGAATTGGTCCACAATTAACCCACCCCTTATATCTCCAGTCTAACTATAGAGTAGATTAAGTCTAGCCTTGTAGGGGTCAGCCTAGAGATTCCGGAAATGGTCCAGAGCGGGCAGATAAATTGAGGTCCACAGTAGGATTCCTCACCAAATTAGGTTAGGGCAATCTACCTTCACCTTTGTTAAGCTATGAGTTGATACTAGGTCTTAGGCCACAATGTAGGCCTAATTTGTCTGACCGAGCTTAATTTAATGAGTTTACTTTAGACTGGGTTAAAACACAATTATCACTTACTGCTAGTTATTAGAGAGTCCCTTTTCCTGTCTTGTTTAATTGTTAAGAGCGTACTTGCTGGTGGAGATCTTTTTTCGGTGTCTGTTCTTCTCCCTTCTCTCGTCTCGTCTTGTCGCCCCGTTCCTCGTTTTCGTTCTCTCTTGTCTTCCTTTTTTCGGGGCTTTTTCCACCAGCGTGGTCTTGGTTTTTTTTCGGTTGGTTGATCGGTAATGTATATCTATTACCGAGCACGCTCTTGTCACACAGTATGTAAATACTAGTGTGGAGAATAACTCTGGTGAGCAACCAATTGGTTTCATTCACCCAGTTATTGACATAAAAGGAATTTAATAATTGTTAGATTAACTACCTACCTACTCAGTGAACCATTTTCGTTACCTCCCAACTACCCACTCATCAGTTTTTCATAACCATGTTGTAAAGCTTTTTCGAGTGTTAAACAATGATCCATTGTTTCCTTCGTTGTCATTGTCTGCATCTTGTGGATGTCATAAAGGAAGCCAAACAAAGAACTAACTTGATGCATATGTGTGAATCTTTGTTCAACTGATTGTATTGCCGAGTCCAAGACTGCAAAATAAAAATTCACCTTGAACTTTTGCTCGGGATTCTGAATTGGTTCATCATCTGCCTCGTATGTGAATTGTTTCTTCCTTCTCTTAATATGGACTAGCTCTGGTTCAAATTCTGCTGATATGCCCAACTCCTCCGCAAGTTCCTTTGCATTTACTAATGCTTTTTCATATTCTTTGTCATTCCTGCAGTTTACAAGATACATTTTGTTTCTTTTAGTTGTTCAACTGCATCATGTATATCAAATTCCTTCTCTTGAAATTTTTTGCTTGCTATATTGATTTCAAACAGAATATCATATCAAACAACGAGGGAAACGATGAACTTGAAGTTGGAAATGTTATTTGCAAGTCCGCGTGCCTCAACCGTGAAGAATTGCCAGACGATCCTGTAAGAGAAATATCCTCAAATATTTCAATTAAGGCATCAAATATACTGCCAAGCTGAGAGCGAAGAGCTTTCAAAGCACTAATATGGCTTTCCCATCCTGTATCACTTAATGCTTTCACTATCAGATTTGGGACATGACGTTTCAGAACCTCCCAGCGGCGTGTCGAAGCTGAAAAGTACACATAAACATATTGTACCAGATTAAAGAATGTTGTTGCCTCCAGGCAACTTTTGGCAGCATCATTAACAACCAAATTTAAAGAATGTGCACTGCAGGGTACGAAGAGTGCTCGTGGATTAATGTCCAATATTCTCCTTTGTACACCTCTCTCCGACCATCCCCCGCTCCACCCCCACCCCGTCCTCCATCCTCCTCTGTCCAGCGGGTGACCTCACCTTTTCCCACCTGCCCCCTACCTTTTCCTCCTCTTCATTCCCTCTCTTCCTTCCCCCTTTTCCTTCCTCCTCTTCCTTCCTTTGTGTGGCGCCCCCAGATTTTGGCGCCCTAGGCGATCGCCTAGTTTGCCTAGTGGGTAGCGCCGGCCCTGGCCCCTTTTGTTTTTTCTTAATTTTATTCTACTGAGGCCTAAAGTAGGCCCACATTGAGGAGTCAGCAACCGTGAGGTAGGACCTAATAGGACCTCCAAGTCCGTAAGTTTGTTTTATAGTCTAGATTAACTTAGGCTATAAGTTAAAGTAGCCCTTCAGAGCTTGGCCGTTCAAGGCTCAGCTGGGATTCTAAACCCAATCAAAATAAATAAAATAACACATGGAATACAGAGTGACCACCAAATCATAACTTTGTTGTTGGCCTGAAACATAAACTGATTCTGAGCGCAATCGCGGGACTGACATTCAAACCTATCACCGTGGAAAATGGTGTTTCGTACTCCGGGCATATATTCATTGTGAAACGGAGGGGGAAGCATGACTCATCTACAGCTGCCAGCCAATGCTCTGATTTGTAACGGGTCTATAACCTTCAATTTCGTGATATTCTTCTCCGCCCTGACAATTCCACGAAACCTGTCTTGATTCTATCGGTTGATTGGGGCCCAGATGAGAACCCACGCTAAAAAAATACCATATCTTTCCGCATCAAAAACTTCATGGATCTTGACCTGGACGTTTTGTACATTTGTACCTGTAGTGAATCAATGAGTGTTTAAAATGCCTCTAATTTAGGCTTTATTCAACAATAAACTCAACATAACATCTGAAAAGAAAAGATAATACTATAATACATACAATGATAATGACAGTAAAATAATAGTATATACAATACAGTAGTAAGGCAGAACACAACAATACCATAATGATATAATAACATTCTTCCCTTCTCAATAAAAGAGGAGGCTGTATGTTAAAAGGGACAAGTTATAAAATATAAACGAACATCATAATAATAAATAATCAATGAGTAGGAATGAACTTCCATCAAAGACAATGTAATCATTATAACCCAGAGTATATCATTGAAGAGAGCCGCTGATACAATAGATAGTAGTAGGCTTTGTTCAGCAAGAAATTTAGCTACATATCTGCAACAAAAATAAATAAGAATAATAAACAGAAATAAATAACTTTATAAACCGAATAGATAAATATAAACATTTACTATAATCTTCCCCTCTAGGAGAAGCAGCTTGAGGTATCTGCACCTCAGGCTTAACGTGGCCATATCAGTGGTAGGTGTGTCGTTAGGACACATAATCTGGCCCTCATTAATCACGTGAACATCGGATGTCTTATGAGTTAAGGGATCTTGATCAGATACTGGACTCTCGGTACTCTGGACTTCTCCATGTGGCGCAAGATTATGTAAGGAAACGGTCGTCTCTTTACCATCAGGAAGACGGATGTGAGCATGCTGAGGGTTCTTCTCATGCAGTTCCACCTCCTCGACGACAGGGTCGTATTTCGATTATCAGACATGACGCATGAGGAGGAATAGGTCCCGGCGCAGAGAGCCAAGTCGGAATTGAGCAGCCACTTGTAGACCGGCGTTGAAAACTAAACAAACGCTCGTGAGGCGTAGCATTCGTAGCAGTTGAGAGCAGTGAACGTATCGAAGTGATGGGTAGACTGCGAGACTTGAGAGCGAGCATCACAGCCTTCCAGATCACGTCGTTATAACGTTCACATTGACCGTTGCCTTGGGAGTTGTGTGGTGTAGTACGACTAGTTGAAATGCTGCGATTGTTTAGAAACTGTCGCAACTCTGAAGACATGAATGATGTTCCCCTGTCCGAGTGAAAATACGCCGGCATCTCGAAGATAGCGAAGAGCTGTCCAGTTTCTACTGTCATATCTTTACAAGGAAACGCAAGAGGGAAACGAGAGTACTCATCAATCACTGTTAGTAAGTACCGGTTGGGTGTAAAGGATGGAAGTGGTCCTTTGAAATCGATGGATGTTAAGCCTTTCAAATGGGCTAGTAGCCTTGATCAAGTGCGACTGCTGTTGTCGATAAAACCTCGGCTTACACTCCGCGCAAACTGGACAGGAAGCAGAGATCCTCTTTACATCTTCCACAGAAAAGGGGAGATTACGAGTTCGCACAAAGTGCACCATTCTGGTGACGCCCGGGTGACAGGGAAAGTTCTACAGGTTGATCAGAGTGTCAAAACTCATGGCAGAACAGTGAGCTCTAGAGAACGTATCGGCAGGAACGTTTTCTTTCCCAGAGCGGTACATGATTTCGAAACTGTAGCAGGTGAGTTCAAGCCTCCATCTCTCTATCTTGTCATTCTTAATTTTGCCTGACTGTTTAGAGTCAAACATGAACCCCACCGATCTTTGATCAGTGATCAGAGTGAAGTGACGTCCAGTGAGAAAGTGCCGCCATTTTCGAAAGGCCTCCATGATAGCGTATGCTTCCTTCTCCACTGCAGAATGTTTTATTTCACTTGCGTTCAATGTTCTAGAGAAGACCGCGACTGGCCTTCCAGCTTAGTTGAGGGCGGCAGCAATCGCAAAGTCGGAGGCATCCGTTTCGACGACAAAGGGGATAGACTCATCATTGACTTAACAAAAAAGTTTTCGATCTCTGCTTTAGGATTATTGAAAACTTGTTGAGCTAGTGGATAGTGGAAACTTGCCGGTCCAGAACCAGGGTCCTCACTTTCTCTGGGTATCCGGCGATCCACTGTGCTTAGTAGGAGAACGTACCCAGAGCTCTTCGTAGCGATGCCATGTTTTCTGGAAGGGGAAGCTTTTTGAGTGGGCGAAGTCGCTCCGGGTCAGGCTTGATTCGACCGTTGGCGATGGAGTAACCCAGTAGATTTATTGAGGTGGCAGAGAACGAACTTTTCTTACGGTTAAACGTAAGGTTGAACTTCTTGGCGACCTCAGGGAACCTCTTGAGGTTCAAGTCATGCTCTTTCTTGCTTTTTCCACAGATTGTGATGTCGTCCAGGTACGCGTAGGTGTCAGAGAGAGCATTGTTGGCTATAAACTGGTCAATCACCCACTGGAAACAAGCCACCGCGTTGGTGACCCCAAATGGAATGCGGCGGAACTGATAAAATCGCTGACATGCCTCAAAGGCCGTGTACTGTTTGTCGTCCTCCCGGATTGGAACCTGGTCGTATGCCGATTTGAGATCAACGGCACTGAAAACCTGGTACTGTGCCACTTTGTAAACCAGCTCATCTATTCTCGGTAGAGGATATGCGTCTAGCTGAGTGAAACGGTTCACCGTCTGAGAGTAATAGATCACCATACGCTTTTTGTGTCGCTCATTAGTAGCGACCACAACCTGAGCTCACCACGGGGAGATACTCGGCTGGATGGTGCCTTCCGCAAGCAACATCTTTATCTCTGACTCGATGAACTGCCTATCTGGAGCACTGTACTTTCTCGATTTCACAGCCACGGGCTTGCAATCAGAAGTAAGGTTTGCAAACAATGATGATGGCGGGACAGAGAGGGTAGCTAAACCACAGACAGTCAAAAGAGGCATGTCACCACCAAATTGAATACTCACACTGACATGATGTTTCATAAAATCCTGACCTAAGATTATATCACTACACAGATCAGGCAAAATAGATAGGCGAACGTTTTGATAAATAGAACCTTGTAACTCCAAATCTATCATACAGTGACCATTAATTGTACTTGAGAGAGAGGTAGAAGTCATTGAAACTTTACCAGATCCAGGATACACTTCCAGGTTCCTCTGTTTTACAAAACTTTCTGAACTTCCAGTATCGAGGAGTGCTCTGGCTTTGATACCATTAACAGTCATTACTACAATAGCCTTTGACAGACTTCCCATCGATACAGCTGATGTAGCAGCAAGAAAGAGAGCATGGAGCGCAGCCGAAGTTCCTGACCCATCACTTCCTGACCTGCACACTTTGGCAAAATGCCCCTTTTGACCACATTTGTTACAGAGCACATCGCGAGCAGGGCAGAGCCGCTGAGGTGACGGCTATTTCCACAGAAGAAACACCTCTGCTGCCCCTCTGCAGCAACCACAATATGAGGAATGTCTGCGAGGACACTAGCCTCAGCCTCCACTGTGTCACATGAAATGTCTGTAGCAGCGTTCAAAGGTGTTGTGGGTGCAAAGTATGATTCCGAACTCTTCTGAGCTTGCTCAAGAGCTCGAGCTTGGTCAAAGGCGGTTTGAAGATCGAGCTTTTTGTTCTCATGGAATCGCTGACGGATGGCATTAGACTTCAGTTCACTGATAAAGATGTCCATGATTTATTCTTCTTTGTACTGCTCTGCAGTAACTGATTTGTAGTTGCAGTCTGTTCCCAACTGTTTCAGGGCTTGCAGGAATTCATCTAGGGTCTCACTCGGCTGCTGACGGCGGCTCGCCAGAAGATGCCGCGCATACACTTCGTTCTTAGGCTTCACGTACAAGTTTCGTAGAGTCTCTATGGCAGAGTCATAGCTATCGCAGTCAACAATGAATCCGTATACCCTTGAAGCTATAGTTACTACATCTAGTTTGTTTGGGTTGTGTTGTTCGATAGCCACTAAGAAGTTGCTGAATGACTTGTGCCAATGTTGCCATTCTTTGTCTGCCTGACTGCTGTTTGGATCCCCATCGAATCGCTTTGGACGTACGAATTTTTCCATCTTGCATGAGCCAGTATAAATTGTTAAATAAATTGTAGTGAATCAATGAGTAATTAAAATGCCTCTCTAATTTAGGCTTTATTCAACAATAAACTCAGCATAACATCTGAAAAGAAAAGACAATACTATAATACATACAATGATAATGACAGTCAGGGCCGTTTCTAGCCATTAGGGGACCCTAAGCAGTATACCCATTTGAGGCCCCACCCCTCCATCCACCAACTCACGCCTTACTACATCACCTCAGCACACACATACAAAAAATGGCTGCGTTAATAAAAAACAATTATGAAACAATTTTAATGAATCATTTATGTCCAAAACAACAAATATGTACTTTCAGAAGACAAACAGAAAAAATACTCTTCATGAAATTTCTGAAAATTAGCTTATACACTATTTAAAATAAATGACACAGAACTATGTATAAAAAATAATGCAATTATCAACTACCAAACAATTACTAACTCTACGATACAATCGTGTAATAGCTAACAGTTATACAGAACAGTTTGTATCTTCAAAATTTTTGCCTCCTAGATTTTTTCTGGGCGAAATCATCAATAACATCATCATATGAAATCTCCCTGCCAACGTCCTGGTTGATGCTTATGATGCCAAGGCCACTGAGGCGATCCTGCCCCACTGATGATCTGAGGTAGTTCTTGATTAGCTTCATCTTAGAGAAGCTCCTCTCGGCTGACGCTACTGTCACAGGTAGAGTGCAGGCAATTCTTAGTGCAACCCAGAGATTGGGGTATAGTTCCTCCAGTTGCTTCTGATGAATGAAGGAGAGTCCTTCAAGAAGTTGCCATTGTCTCGATTGTACAATATAGAGGAAGACCCCTGAATGCAAGGTTTCTTTCTGCCAGTGATTGGATTATACTTACAAGACGTGTGAGAACATCTCGCCAGTGTCTTCGCTCTACCTCCATTAATGATATTTCAGTTTGGTCAATGGTCCTCCCAGTTTTTAGCCGCAGTTCCAGATCCTTCCATGTTGCCATGTTATCTGCATGTTCTGAACTATTTTCATGCCCTTTCAGAAGCGAACCAACGTTTATCCAGTCTGAAAGTCCATCCGTAATTAGTTTGTACGACTTCCTTGAAAACAACTTGCAGCAGAAGCAATAAAGAGCATCATTCCTTCTAGAGTACATCAGCCAGCTTCGCTTTATTTTTTCCCCATTAATTAATGTTCTCTACATGTAATGGTGATGAACGCTTCTACTGTCCTCTCTTTTAGGGAATGTGAAATCTGGACTGATTTGAAATGGTCCTCGAGACACCAGATCTGTCTTCAAGGCATCTGACAGGACAACTGGCCAGTCATACGGATCAAGCGGTGGAGTAGATCTTGGTTCTTGTTGCTCAGTAGAAATGCCTGTGTGTGGTGTTTGAAGCTGAACAGAAGATGGGCCACTTGTTGGTTCATCAGGCTCTACTTCTGCTGGTGTTTGAGGTTGCATAGAGGATGGTCCTGCTGTTGGCTCATGATGCTCATCAGGCTTTGCTGAGGATGGCTTTTCCAAATATTTCAGTAGTGCTCCTGAGAAGAACATAACATTACATATTTTGTTAATTTTTGCTAAAATACTCTTTCTTATCTTGTTTGATAATTGATCTGTGTGAACAGAATTTGAGGTGATGTGATCCATTAAATTTCACATTTCGAAATATAAATATTACAGAGACTAGCTTACTCTACACGATTCCTGAGCACTTGCCTAGCTTGATGGTCTACCTAACCTAGTTGCCTGAACTGTAATCATAAGAATATACAAGTGACATATCTCACCTTTGCTACTGGAAAGCTTCTCCTCCTCTATTTTCTTCTTTTTCCGTTTTTCAGCTCCTGATGGATAATGTCGTTTCATTTTCCAAGATGCACGAAGTCATATAAATAATCCTAGGTAGTTTTAAAGTGTTACAAAATCTCTTAATAATTAGTAAATTAGTGAAATAATGTTTTACAATATTAGAAAAATTAAGCATTTAGGAAAGTATAAGCATATAGTAAGAATAAAGTTAAATAATATAAAAATAAGATCTCACAATACTGTGACAATAGTCATTTACACATAACGACCAAAACGTTTCGTTTGTCTCCGTTTTATCACATTCGTCTCATACAAAAACTTTAATTAATACGACAATAATAATAATAATAATAATAATAATAATAATAATAATAATAACTTCTGCTATATTCCTTTTCTTGCCCAATGAGCTATGACCTGGGAGCCTGTCTAGGGGCCCCCAAGTAGCAGCGGGGCCCTAAGCGGCCGCTTAGTCTGCTTATGCCAGGAAACGGCCCTGATGACAGTAAAATACATAGTACATACCATACATAGGCGGACCTAGGTGTGGTTGGGGGGGGGGGGGGTTCGGCGACAAGACAATTGTCAAGATATTTGTAAATGTTTGGAAAGTTTTCTGTGATAACGGTTGTACCAAAATTATCATAGATTCTTATTTTGTATCATATTTGAATGAGACTGATATAATAAAACAATACAATTGATTTTACACTCGTTCATTGTTGGTCTGTTTTAAGAAAAATTTTTTGGTATTGTGCCCTTTTTTCTTTGGAACCCCCTTACTGAAATGCTTAGATTCGCCCTGGCAATAGTAAGGCAGAACACAACAATACCATAATTATAACAGCACCCAAGCCCCTGGACGGAGCGTCTACAATCCAATAGAAAGGAACATGGCTCATTTGTTACGAAGACTTGCTGCCAGGGGCGTCCACAGGATCAATTAAATAAGGGGCACTTCCAAATACAGGGCGGGGCACAAGTATTTGCGAGCGCCAGAGGCGCGAGCTCTAGGGGGGTCCGGGGGCATGCTCCCCCGGGAACTTTTTGAAATTTACGTTGTCTGGAACAGCATTTCTTGCCTTCTGGAGGCAGTTTGGAGGGCAAATTAGAGGGCTTCAAATACTGAAAAATAAGGATTTTTTTGGACATCCTTTGTCTGTCCATGATATTAGGGTGAAACCAGATATGGTAGATAGACAAGTTTATTATTCTTACATAATATACATATAAATAATTGTCATGGGACTGAGAAGGTTACTGAAGACAGTATTCAGCTCTTTAAGTAATGTACAAGATATTAGGGTGTGTCAATTTTAGTAAAGTCAACAATTCAAAAACTACTAATGCTCAAATGATGTCATATTATCTAGCAAACTTAGGAATATCTTTAGGGTTGTTTAAAAAAGCCACTTACCTACTTATATTTGACCATAAAGGTTTGAAATATAACCTAAATATGACTGTAGCATCGTATATCAATGTGCCACTGATACGTGTGGTCAACTTTGGTTATTTTTGGTCAGCAGTATGGTTTCTAAGTTTCACATAGTCACAAATGCTGGAGTTTTGATTGTGAATGCATGTGTTTTCCCTCCTTTTTGACAATTTTGATTATTTCGTAAAGTAAATATTGTGTAATTCAAATTATTCGAAATGTTATGTGTGACCCAAACTTTCTGTATATTTTGATATATTATATTAGGTCATCCCATAAGTAATGCGGCATTTTAAAATTTTTTTTTTTTTTCCATTTTTATCATTATTTTACGGATAGAAATCAAACAACTCTTTGAAGTTATTTATATTTAAATAAATATTTATTTAAATATAAATAACTTCAAAGAGTTGTTTGATTTCTATCCGTAAAATAATGATAAAAATGAAAAAAAAAAAAATTAAAAAAATGCCGCATTACTTATGGGATGACCTAATATTTTAATTTTTTTATTTTATTTTATTGGGTTCAGAATCCCAGCTGAGCCGTGAACGGCCAAGCTCTGAAGGGCCAGTTTAACCTACAGCCCAAGTTAAGCTAGACTAAAAACTTACGGACTTGGAGGTCCTATTAGGTCCTACCTCAGGGTTGCTGACTCGATGTGGGCCTACCTTAGGCCTCAGTTGCATAAAATTAAGATAAAAAACAAAAGGGGCACTATTTATGGTCTTCCTTTTAAACCTTGCACCAACAACACAACCTGCACCATTGCACGATGCAACAATCTTGTATCTAAACAACCAAACTGACTTGCAAGAGAGCTCTCTATAAGACCACGCCCTGTAAGTGCCGCATTCAACAAACGAGTAGGAAGGACGCGCAGCGCCCCCAAAAAATGATGCCACAAGAGTGCCCAAACAATGATGCCACAAGAGCCCAAAAATGCTAGCTCTAAATTAAGTGAATTTTTCGCTAACCTTACAATTATGAGATGGATATATATATATACACACCTTAACTTAATATATACAAGCAATGCTGCATCAATCAGCTTAGTCATCATATCGCCTTGGGAAACAATGGCTCTTCCTCTTCTAGATTTTCTAACAATATATGAAATTGTCATTACTTTGAATAATTAAGTCTTGTACCTATAACAACACAACCTTTTATCTGAGCTTATAGGAAGATATTAAGAATTTCAATTAACTTAATTTTATGTAATCATAATCAGTAGGCCTATCCAAATTTTAATGACATTTCTTTTGTTCACAGGTCCACAGGATGAGTCAGAAAGAAATCAGAACCCGAAGCAAATCAAGTTGTCACCTAAGTCATTTGGTGGGGACTGGGAGGAACTTCCCCTGCTGAACTGCCCACAGCCAGAGATCTGCTGAGGTATGGTTTGTTGAGGAGAGAGATGAGTGAGGAAGACAGGAGGAATTACCCAGTTAATGACCTGATTAACAACGGCATTGTTCCAGGGCTACTGGCTCAGTGGAGAAAGGCTAACGCTCTATTCACAGGACCTGTAATCAACACTGAGGTCAGGATAAGGGCGAAAGTGAAGGCACTGTGGGATGAGGCAGTGAAGGTGTCCATTGGCAATGTGAAGCTAGAGGTCAAAGATAGGTTCATGATGAAACTGGACAAATTGGTGGACATCCTGACCTGTCACTGTGTGATCAGGAGCTGCAGTGAGCTTGGGTGCAACCCTGTCTGCAACAGTGAGGTTCACATTGACTGCAGCTGCAGGAGCGAGCAGAAGATACCAGTGCAGGAGCTTGCCTTCATTAAAGGTCAGAGAGAAAAGGTGGGCAGTGTGAGGGCACACCAGATGGGTCTAGCTGATCACCCTGAGACCAGGAGACAGGAAGCAGTGCTGCAGAGACAGGAGCAGAGAAGGAAAGCCGAGGAGAAGAGGAGGAGGCAGAGGAATCAGCCAAGAAAGAAGAGGAGTTGAGGAAGGAATCACTGCTGGAGATGGAGTTGGAGGAGACTGGAGATATACTGGAGGAGGCAAGGAGGAGAGAGGAGGACGAAGACTTCATACCAGAGGCTGCGACAACTTCTTCCTTGCCTGTGGCTAAGAAGAAGAAATACAACACTGAAGATATCACCAACATAGCTGTGGCTAGCTTGAGACATTACACTGGGCTGAGAGAGAGTGCAGAGATTGCCAATGCTGCCTGGATTGATGCTGGTCTTATCACAGAGTTTGACGCAGCACTGGTGATTGACCACAACAAGGTGAGGAGGGCTCAGGAGAGATTGACTAAGGAGCTGGTCAAGAAGTTTGATGAAGAGATTAGGGAAAATGGCATCACCTGTATCTTCTTTTATGGGAAAAGAGATGACACCAAAGTGATGATGGAAGCTGAGGGCAGTGACAGGCAGTTTCCTGGCCTCATTAAGGAAGAACACTACACAGTGTGCAATGAACCAGGTGAGAAATATTTGTGGCATTTTGTACCAGAGGAAGCTGCAGAGGAGAACAGAGAAGTCATGCTGAGGTCATTGCTGATCATCTAGTGAACTGGCTAAGAGAGAGAGGAGCAGACCAGACCCTTTTGGCCATAGGATTACAGTACTAATGTGAATACTGGCTGGGAAGGAGGAGTAATGCATTATGTGGAGGCCAAGCTTAGCAGGAAGTTGGTGTGGATTGTCTGTGACTTGCACACTGGGGAGCTGTCCCAGACATCTGGTGACTGCACTGGATGGCAAGACATTAAGCAACAACAAGTGGTCTGGGCCCCCAGGGAAGATGTTAGACACTGCCACTGAGCTGGAGATCAACCCAAACTTCACGAGGATCACTGTTGGTCCTCCTCTATCCCATCTCAGTCAGGAGGTAGTCAAGGACCTCACACAGACCAATCATATGTCTACAGAATCATCACTGCCATCAGATCGGGAGAGGTACCTCAAAGTCCAGCTCTCCTGGAGATTGGGCCAGTCTGTCACAGTAGGTGGGTCACCACGGCTCTAAGGTTCTGCAGATTGTGGATTTCCAAACGTGGGTTGAAGGGTAGGAACCTGAAGAATCTGAGGATAATTGTGGAATTCATAGTGGGAGTTTACATGCCAAACTGGTTCAACATCAAGTTAAATCACAGCTGGGTGGAAGGTCCCAGGCATATACTGTACCAGCTGGAGCTGCTCAGAAGTAAGAAGAATGAGGTGATAGGAATAGTGATGCCTACAGTGAAGAGATCAGCCTGGTATGCACACTCTGAGGCTGTGGTCCAGGCCATGCTGTGCAGTGAGGTGGAGGAGGAGAGGAGGGAGGCAGTGAAGAGGATACTGGAAATCAGAGGTGAAGGAGATGAGGACACACAGGTAAGAGACTGCAGTGTCAGACCCAGGAAGACTCCTGACATCAACCCAGATGCCACTAAACTCTCGGAGCTTATTGACTGGAACTCTGGCGTGACTGAGCCTCCTCTGACCTGCTCCCTCACCGCTGCTGCAGTCAAGGAGTTTCTGGATAGACCAATGGAAGTTCTTGCATGGCCCTCACACACACACACACAGTTAATAGAGAGGTGTGTAAGGATGACAACTGAAGAAGCACAACATG
Organism: Bathynomus jamesi; assembly: GCA_023014485.1. Lineage (NCBI taxonomy): Eukaryota > Metazoa > Arthropoda > Malacostraca > Isopoda > Cirolanidae > Bathynomus > Bathynomus jamesi. Next base: position 1,315,106 of record JAJOZX010000151.1, read on the forward strand.
TTTACTCACAAGAGAGGAGGGAGGCGTACATCAGTGGCCAGATGGCCAGTAGGGAGCTCATTCCAGAAACAAGAGCAAGGCAGACATGGCATCCTTGGCAAAGTTCAAGAAACCTATCTATATTTCTATGTTTTAATATTGAAATACAATCAAAATGTTTTTAATTGTATATAATGTATGCAAAATGTAGTTATATACAATAAAAAAAATACTTGCAAAAATTGCTGATTTTTTGTAAACTTCAACTTTAAATATAAGTAGCTTGGAGTAGTCAAATCTGGATTTTAAAGCATATTTCGATTTAGCACATAAAAATGCATCATTTGGTCACTAGTAGTCTTTCAAAATGTAAAGATTTCACTATGCTCCCTAAAATTGATGCACCCTAACAAGATATCCTTCCTAACGATCTCGTAGTCGCGTTCTTCACGACAAATTTTACGTTTTAATTTTAATCACAGGATTTTCTCTTCATATCAACAATATGGGAAATTATACAATATTAATAATATATATCAACAATATGGGAAATTATGCAATATTAATAATATATATAGTAACCAATTACTATCTTCAAATATTATGACTGGATTTTGGGTTTATGATAAAATCTATCTGTAAGCAGTTGACGAAAGAAAAGGGGGGGGGGGGCAGCATCGAAAAACGAGGGGGCTTACCCTTGGTGCCCCCTCGTGTGGACGCCCCTGCTTGCTGCACTTGTCCTTCCATACGGCCAATTTGGTACTTATTGTTGGAAAATCTAAAAAAGGAAGAGCCATTATTGTCCCAAAACGATATGATGACTAAGCTAATTAATGCAGCATTGCTTGTATATATTAAGTTAATATATATATATATATATATATATAATATATATATATATATATATATATATGCACTACAATCACAGAATAACACGTGATCTTATTAATAAGCAAACAACCATAGGGAAAAGGAAAAGGAAACACGAAGTCAGAGCGCTTTCGTGATATATTCACATCTTCAAGGACAAACAGAAAATAGACGGAGATTACAAAGTAAATGAGTTAAATATATATATATATATATATATATGATACATATATATATATATATATGCACTAAAATCACAGAATAACACGTGATCTTATTAATAAGCAAACAACCACAGGGAAAAGGAAAAGGAAACACGAAGTCCGAGCGCTTTCGTGATATATTCACATCTTCAAGGAGAAACAGAAAATAGACGGAGATTACAAAGTAAATGAGTTATTAAATACACAAGCAAAAAAAAATTAAAAAAAAAAAAAAAATTCACAATCGGCAACTCAAATTAAAGCCCATAAAACCCTCTAAAGATTTTTTCTATAGATAACATAATCTGTAGGCTGCTAAATTACTAAATATAAAAGAACTATATAGATGAAATTAGACAAAAAACCAATACAGAGAACAAAAATTATTATAACCGTTATTAGAACTAGTATTTAATTAAAGCAGGCAATTAAGTGGCAAGAATTTAATGAAAACAAAGGGAATGGTGCCATCGTCTTACAGAATATTCCAAAATTTCTACAAACAGTCTGAAAAAATTGTTTTCCCAATAGCCAACCAGTTGAAAAGTCCAATAAACCACCCAGCACCCAAAGATTATAAACGAAAGAAATATTACAATTAAAATGGACACATAAGCATGTTAACAGTTCTTAAAATAATATTTACTTAACCAAGGCAAACCGTTAAGGGGCAAGAATGCGGTCAAGAAAACAATAGGCCCTTCGCCAACTTTCTAACAATGCACGAGTCTAATTTATACAGCCCAGGGCTAATATTAAGGACTAAGTCCGCATTATTCTTGATCACACTTGATTCAAGTATATTTCTGCTAACAATAGATTTACTAAACCTTAATTTGGAAGAATTTTTCCAGTCAATGGGATGATTAGTATCTCTTACGTGAATGAAAATGGCGTTAGATTCCTGGCCACTTCTTATACTGTATTGATGCTGCTTAATACGTAACTCAAGGGTCTTACCAGTTTGGCCAATGTAAAATTTATTACATATTGTGCATGGGATTTTATATACACAACCATGTTCACTTAAAGGGGAGTTCTTAATCAATGAATTCTTAATTACATCTAAATTTTTTAACGCAATATTTACGTTAAAAGTCCTCAGCAGATTCGGCAGATCAAGGAAATTTTTTCTGAATGATAACACTAAAACATTTTTTGTGTTATAAAGGAATCTTGTCCTTTACTTCGTAGAAGGTTTTCTTTGCCATTTTTAAGGACTTATCTATGCAATTCTTTGGGTATTTTAAATCAAACGCAATTTTGTATATTTTACTAATTTCGTCGTCAATGAACTCTGGACTACAAATTCGTAGGCCTCTTAGGAACAAAGTAGAAAGAACGGATCGTTTTACGTTAATGTGGTGATCAGAATAATAATGTATATAGGAACAATTATTAGTGGGTTTTCTGTAAATATTGTACTTAAACTTTTTTCCAGACCTATATATTAAAACATCTAAAAAAGGGATCGAAGAATCTTTTTCTATTTCAACTGTAAAATTGATAGAGGGAGTTAAATTATTAAGTTTGGGTAAGAATTCATTGAGATTTAAAGTCACTGGCCAAAGACAAAGAACATCATCTACATATTTAAACCATGGAACATAATTTGGCAGAATCTTCCTTAATAACTTACTTTCAAAAAACTCCATATATAAGTTACTTAAAATGGGGGAGAGAGGGTTTCCCATCGCCATACCAAATTTCTGCCTAAAATATTCATTATTGAACACAAATTTTGAGTCTACTATGCACAGCTTAATTAATTCTAAAATTGTAGCCACAGGTAATGGCAAATTATGCTTAACCAATTCTTCCGAAAGAAACACTAGTAGATCCTCCACCGGGACTCTTGTAAATAAAGCGGTAACATCAAAGCTTACCAATCTAAAATTGTAATTGACACTGATACTATTTAATTTTTCCACAAGGTCTACATTATTATTTATGTGTGATTGTGAAATTGTGCCGAGGAGAGGATTAAGAATGGAGACAAGCCATTTGGATAGCTTATATGAGATAGATCCTATAGAACTAACAATAGGCCTTGCAGGATTATTTGGCTTATGAGTTTTAATCAGGCCATACATATAGGGTAATGACGGTGAAGTACTCAGAAACTGTTTAAGTAATATTTCATTACCCTTCAAAAGTTGTTTAATTTTCTTGTTAAATGCACTGTTCACAGTTTCAAGGGGATTGTTCCTTAATTTCACGTAAGTGTCCGCATCATTCAAAAGATCATACATTTTTCCTAGATAAACGTCTTTATTGAGGATCACTAAGGCATTTGATTTATCGGCTTTGGTTATATGTAGATTCTGATCTTTTCTTAAAGCTTCATAAGAGTCGAAAAACCTCTGCGGACAATTTGGAATAGAAGGTTTAGACATGGCACTATATACTATACCTTTACAAATATTCACATCCTCTATAGGTAAATTATTATATTTTTCTAAATTACAGAAAGCCGCCTTAGCTATTTATACATAGTCCACATCCTTTTTAGCTGCTGAAAAATTTATTCCATATCCAAGAGCCGAAACCGTATTTTTATTTAACACTTTATCTGATAGATTTATCACAAATCCAGGGTTAGCATCCTTATTCCTTCGTGTTTCCTTTTCCTTTTCCCTGTGGTTGTTTGCTTATTAATAAGATCACGTGTTATTCTGTGATTTTAGTGCATAATGGATACCACGCGCCACTTCGAGACCTTTTCTTTGCTCTTCCCTGGCCTAGCACTGTTTGTTTCTACCTTTTGTTCTGCTTTAGTTAAGTCACACAAGCGAAAGGTTCACCTGATATTTCTAAGAAGATGTCTAAGTGAACAAGTTCTTCCCACCTCTTTACTCCCTAATAGACTTCTGGATTTGAGAGAACGCCCCTTCGATGAATTCCAGAGAATAGTGTTGCAGAAGCATATAGAAATTACTAAGATTGAAGTCGAAGAAACTTTTAAAGTTACCAGGGCCAGAAGATATAGTTTTGATAGGGCAATTCCACCTGAATGGAAACAACGGTTACTGGACTATTGTTATAACAAACTTAGACGAGAATGTAGTGTTGTGGAAGAGAAACTGGATATTAAATTACAAATTCTAATTGAAAGAAGTGATTGGACTAAGGATGCTAACCCTGGATTTGTGATAAATCTATCAGATAAAGTGTTAAATAAAAATACGGTTTCGGCTCTTGGATATGGAATAAATTTTTCAGCAGCTAAAAAGGATGTGGACTATGTATAAATAGCTAAGGCTTTCTGTAATTTAGAAAAATATAATAATTTACCTAGAGAGGATGTGAATATTTGTAAAGGTATAGTATATAGTGCCATGTCTAAACCTTCTATTCCAAATTGTCCGCAGAGGTTTTTCGACTCTTATGAAGCTTTAAGAAAAGATCAGAATCTACATATAACCAAAGCCGATAAATCAAATGCCTTAGTGATCCTCAATAAAGACGTTTATCTAGGAAAAATGTATGATCTTTTGAATGATGCGGACACTTACGTGAAATTAAGGAACAATCCCCTTGAAACTGTGAACAGTGCATTTAACAAGAAAATTAAACAACTTTTGAAGGGTAATGAAATATTACTTAAACAGTTTCTGAGTACTTCACCGTCATTACCCTATATGTATGGCCTGATTAAAACTCATAAGCCAAATAATCCTGCAAGGCCTATTGTTAGTTCTATAGGATCTATCTCATATAAGCTATCCAAATGGCTTGTCTCCATTCTTAATCCTCTCCTCGGCACAATTTCACAATCACACATAAATAATAATGTAGACCTTGTGGAAAAATTAAATAGTATCAGTGTCAATTACAATTTTAGATTGGTAAACTTTGATGTTACCGCCAGAGCTGGGCAATAAATACATTGAATGTATTTAAATACTAAATACTAAATACATGGGAGAAATGTATTTAAATACTAAATACTAAATACATTTTACGAATGTATTTACATACTAAATACAAAATACATCAATTGTATTTAAATACATTTGTAAATACATTTTAAATACATACAAATTTTAACATATGCATTCACTAATTCATGAGTAACAACAATATAAAATGCTTGATAAAGGATAAAGAAATAGTACAATCTAATTTCCGATTATATATTTCCCTTTTTAGAACAAAACAAAAACAAAAGAACTTAGAACTTACGATGTTCAACCAGTGACATATTATACTCAACTTTTGCACAGTTTGAATCATGCCAGGGTGGACACGTTGTGAAAAAAATAAACATGAATTACCTAATGAATAATGATCGATAATTAATGAATCAATAATCATTGATATCAATTTTTGATAAATTTCTACTTTAGGGGACACGGTGAATTTCGAAATAAATACACCACTCGATAGATCAGACAATTTTAAAAGCTTTTTCATCAATGAATTTTCCATCGCAAATTGGATTGATTGCAACGAGTTAGTTACACAGGCCCACTTAAGGCAGAGCCGTTTTGTACGATTATTCGGTCAATTTCAAGATATTTTTTGATGTCTAAAAAAACACTTACCTTCAGATGAGTGTACAGATTCGTTGTAGCATTGCTTGCAGCAGAGACTTCGTGTTTACACAGCAAGCAGGTGCACTTTACCTTATTACCGTCTTTAGATTTAATTTTAAAGTATTTTCCATCAAACAGAGGGTGCACTAAATTGTTATCTGCAGATATATCACTGTTTGATTCACCGGATTTGCTTGTTGAAGCCATGACACGCACACGATAAAGAAATCAACCGCTTTCGACTAAGAGTGGCACACAACTGATTGAACTGACACGTTGAAACATGAACCATGCTGTACTACACTGTCGACGCGTCGTACTGTGCTAGTACAGAACGTGTATTAAACCAGTAAAAGTATTTACATTTTTATATTTTGAGTATTTAAATACATTGTATTTAAATACTCATTAAAGTATTTAAATACTATATTTAAATACATGAAAAACAATGTATTTATAAATACAGTTCTAAATACACAAATGTATTTAAATACGTATTTAAATACAAATGCATTTAAATACTGCCCAGCTCTGGTTACCGCTTTATTTACAAGAGTCCCGGTGGAGGATCTATTAGTGTTTCTTTCGGAAGAATTGGTTAAGCATAATTTGCCATTACCTGTGGCTACAATTATAGAATTAATTAAGCTGTGCATAGTAGACTCAAAATTTGTGTTCAATAATGAATATTTTAGGCAGAAATTTGGTATGGCGATGGGAAACCCTCTCTCCCCCATTTTAAGTAACTTATATATGGAGTTTTTTGAAAGTAAGTTATTAAGGAAGATTCTGCCAAATTATGTTCCATGGTTTAAATATGTAGATGATGTTCTTTGTCTTTGGCCAGTGACTTTAAATCTCAATGAATTCTTACCCAAACTTAATAATTTAACTCCCTCTATCAATTTTACAGTTGAAATAGAAAAAGATTCTTCGATCCCTTTTTTAGATGTTTTAATATATAGGTCTGGAAAAAAGTTTAAGTACAATATTTACAGAAAACCCACTAATAATTGTTCCTATATACATTATTATTCTGATCACCACATTAACGTAAAACGATCCGTTCTTTCTACTTTGTTCCTAAGAGGCCTACGAATTTGTAGTCCAGAGTTCATTGACGACGAAATTAGTAAAATATACAAAATTGCGTTTGATTTAAAATACCCAAAGAATTGCATAGATAAGTCCTTAAAAATGGCAAAGAAAACCTTCTACGAAGTAAAGGACAAGATTCCTTATAACAAAAAATGTTTTAGTGTTACCATTCAGAAAAAATTTCCTTGATCTGCCGAATCTGCTGAGGACTTTTAACGTAAATATTGCGTTCAAAAATTTAGATGTAATTAAGAATTCATTGATTAAGAACTCCCCTTTAAGTGAACATGGTTGTGTATATAAAATCCCATGCACAATATGTAATAAATTTTACATTGGCCAAACTGGTAAGACCCTTGAGTTACGTATTAAGCAGCATCAATACAGTATAAGAAGTGGCCAGGAATCTAACGCCATTTTCATTCACGTAAGAGATACTAATCATCCCATTGACTGGAAAAATGCTTCCAAATTAAGGTTTAGTAAATCTATTGTTAGCAGAAATATACTTGAATCAAGTGTGATCAAGAATAATGCGGACTTAGTCCTTAATATTAGCCCTGGGCTGTATAAATTAGACTCGGGCATTGTTAGAAAGTTGGCGAAGAGCCTATTGTTTTCTTGACCGCATTCTTGCCCCTTAACGGTTTGCCTTGGTTAAGTAAATATTATTTTAAGAACTGTTAACATGCTTATGTGTCCATTTTAATTGTAATAGTTCTTTCGTTTATAATCTTTGGGTGCTGGGTGGTTTATTGGACTTTTCAACTGGTTGGCTATTGGGAAAACAATTTTTTCAGACTGTTTGTAGAAATTTTGGAATATTCTGTAAGACGATGGCACCATTCCCTTTGTTTTCATTAAATTCTTGCCACTTAATTGCCTGCTTTAATTAAATACTAGTTCTAATAACGGTTATAATAATTTTTGTTCTCTGTACTGGTTTTTTGTCTAATTTCATCTATATAGTTCTTTTATTTAGTAATTTAGCAGCCTACAGATTATGTTATCTATAGAAAAAATCTTTAGAGGGTTTTATGGTCTTTAATTTGAGTTGCCGATTGGGAATTTTATTTTTTATTTTTACACTATTTTTTTTGCTTGTGTATTTAACTCATTTACTTTGTAATCTCCGTCTATTTTCTGTTTCTCCTTGAAGATGTGAATATATCACGAAAGCGCTCGGACTTCGTGTTTCCTTTTCCTTTTCCCTGTGGTTGTTTGCTTATATATATATATATATATATATATATATATATATATAGTATGACCGCAAAAAGGCCGAGTGCAATTGCAATGCATGATGATCAATGTTGCAAGGGGAGGGGGGTTGGCACCGGTGGGGAGGGGGTTGGTCTCCTGCATGAATGGGTTGGCCCCAGACCTCCCCCAAAAATGGGTACCCTAACCTGTCCTGACCTAGGAAGGTAACCTAAGAGAAAGGAGAGAGGAGATCTTTTCGTTGGCATGTCTAGTCGCATACTGAAGTTCTTGACTTCCTCAGCTGGCTTAGAAGGTGTAAGCTGGCTTAGAAGGCATGCTCAGTCAGTTGGCTTGTTTAGAAGGCAATATATATATATATATATATATATATTAATGAATATATTAATGGAGAGGAGATGCTCTCGGTTCAACGTATAATGAAGTTCTTGACAGCCCCAGTCATCTTAGAAGGTGTAATCTGGCTTAGAAGGCAATGCATATATATATATATATATATATATATATATATATATATATATTAATAAATTTTGTAGCGCCGTTAATTTTGACGTAGAATAATTAAGTCAAATAATATCGTTTATATATACTTTGAATAATAAAACACAACTACGTCATTCTGTTTATTTAGTCGCAAAACGAGTTATTTAACATGGAATCACTTATTTAACATTCACTTATTCAGCTCGGGAAATATATAGGAGATAAATATACAATAAAAAAATTAATAGTAGAAGAAATCCATATACACCAAAAATACACACGTTAAGCGAGAAATATAGGTACCGTATATATATATATATATATATATATATATATATATATATATATATATATATATATATACACACACAATCATAAATAATAATAGTACAGTAGAAATCTATATACACGTTTAATATATGATACGTACGTGCATTTACACACTTATATTATTATCTCTTTTTCTACCGCCTCAAAATTTATTTCTCAAGTAACTGAAAAAAACTGTAGGGGTTTATGGTTGAAATTGGCTTCAACCTTCGCCTATTGGAAATTATCATGTAGTTATTGTATAGAGAGTTAACGACAAAAGCCCTAAGTTTTTTCGTTAGAGAGTTATGTATATGTAGGTCTTCAAAGGACCTCTTTATGTTCATTTGCCTTCGGTATTTGCGCAGCTTAGTGGTGAAGAAAAGAATTGCCTTACCTTATTATTTCGTTGGGCCTCGCTTCTGTTTTGCTGTAGGGCGCGACGATGATTTTCGATGTAGGGCCGCGGTACGATGGAATTACACAACGAGTTGCTTTGATGTAATTAATATAAGCAGTCACTACACTTAAATACCTGAAAGAATAGACCTATCCTTTTTATAGTTATTAGGTTTTATATTAAGAGGATTTCACTCAGAACTTGTAGGAAGATAAAGTACATCTTCCTTGCTTAAAGCATCGCTGTAACATAAGCAGCTCAGAGTGCCGCCAGTATAATATTTTTATTATTTGCTGATTTTGCAAAGTTCGTTGACTCTTCTCTCGAAGTAATTTTCACGAGTCAGCAATGGAAAATGTTGAACACGAAATAATAAATTTGGTTTTCTTGTTGTCAAGCAGGCCCGATGCCTACATATGGGTTCTATGTATGGATGGCAATTATTTTCATTCCCAATAGGCTATGTCGCCAATCTCGAGGCAATTTTGTAGATATTTAATTCAATAAATTAACAATTTGTATTTAATTATGAAGGAAAGGTACCACATACGATACTATGTTGTAAGCGTGTATAGTTTTTCCATAGTAACACTACTCCCCCCATCTCTCTCTCTTTGTGAAAAACAAAGCCAAATTTCAGCACCATTAATTATTATTATTATCATACACAATTTAAAGTCTTCAGTTTAGCTCCAAAACACCTGCTGTTTTGAAGGTAAAGTCAGTACTCTTAGATAACTATCATATTGTGGCCCATGCACTCCCTCCTTCAGGTCATCATCGCCTTGGAA
>JAJOZX010000151.1:1330000-1390000 GCA_023014485.1 Bathynomus jamesi
AACCTGATTTTATTGCCTACCTAATAGTACCTATCCTTGTTTCAGGTCTGCATTCTGATCAGTCACACTCAAAAACGGACGACGTCGGACGTGAAACTTTCTTTTTATATAACTGTCATTTTTACTTAAAATGGAACAGAATGATGAACCTGAGGCTATCACTCCTCAGAAAACTGTAGAAACACGCCACTCTTTAGCTGTGTATGGTCTAGGTGCAGGAAGCACAAACAAAGACGCTGAAATAGCCGGATCTCGGCTACCAACAAATGAGCAAGTTCTGCGATGTTTTTTATTTCATCGGCGTGAAGGACCGTCGTCAAACAGGACAATGCGGAATACTGCAAAAATTGTGTTTGAAAAAATTGTACATTTTATCACAAAACAGACATTCCTATGATATCAGACAAGAAAGCTTGTGAGAAAATCATTGCTCTATCTGATAAAAATGGAAAAACTGCGCGAGATCCCAATAGATCGCCGTTCATCTCCAGTTGCGTTTGCCAAGATGAAAGAGATGAAGAATCAGCTGAAAATAACATTTCCATTGCGGCCCAAAGATGCTGAAAAATCTATTCGAAATCCTGATGACCTAGAGTTTCTTCGGTCAATGAAAACAGACCGCATTGCGTCGTTTGGATCTCATGATAAGGTGCTGGCCTCACAGATCCAGCGCACTCAGTTAAGCAAAGCCAAAGAAGCAGAGAGGAAAGAAAGAGCAGAGAAAGAACAGGAGGCATCATACAGTTATGTACAGCTTGAAAGCAGCAGTGATGAAGATCATGAAGACATCCCAATGCAACAAGAAACCTCTAGAAAGACACATCATCGAGTTGTTCGTCATGGCACACCGGCATTCATACCACATTACAATGTCATCAATGACGCTGAGAGAGCAGTCATACTAAGCACCGACTTCCTCGATGCCGCAAGATCTGAACAACATTATCAGAATATTCTACAAGTCGTAGAAGCAGACAGGAAAAATATGCCAAATCCACGAAAACGTAAGGCAACATGCTCACCATCCAAAGATTATACAGCTGGCAGATACTAAAAAATAAAGAGTAATAGTGACCACTTCCAAATGGGTGGAGGTTGGAGAAAGTGGTCTGTGGGATGCATAACGAGTTGGGTCCCCGTCCCACATCCTGGTAACACACTTTTCAGTCGATTCAAAAATGATGTAGACTGTTAAGTGTGGCTAACACTCGTTATTACATTAGATTTTAGTAGTGTTTTACCTTACCTTAATATTTTTGTTTAAATGTCATTTTTCTTAAAAACTTCGAAATTTGTTAAATTTTCAACCTCGACATGGACCCGGTAGATGATCATGAAAATGCATGAAATTTGGTCATAATTTTTGTTTCAAGTAGTGGAACAAAGTTATCATAGGGGGTTGTCATTGGGGGTTTGATGCACTCTAATATATATATATATTCAACTTAAATCAGTTACAGGATTAGCATCCATTACATTTTAAATAAGCTACAGAACATAATCCTCGTCTTTAAACGTTACACAAACTAATATTATTGGGGTACATTTTATAATTTTACACAATATAGTCCTTTAATTAAACTATACTGTACATATTGTTACAATAATTAATTGATGATGTTACAATCATATATATACGCATAAAACTTCACACAATACACGGAGTGCCTACAAACGGGAATCTGTTTCTTATCTGGGCGCATACTAATTTATCATTCCGTTCGGTGTCACATAAGTCGAATAATTTAAAAAAAATCATTCCCGTGGGCCATATGCATGAGAAAGCACAAACTGTACATGCCACATACGTTGCCGTAGTAGCTCTGGAATCGGTAAGGATTCCAGACTATTTGGGAAATTTGCAATTGATCGATAAATTTTACAATAATAGCATCATTCCAAGGATGCCCACCCAGTGAATTAAAATAGTACATTCGTTCCCTATTTTAAAAATAAACGGCTATCCAATGAATCCCTTCTCCGCCACCAACATCCAATTCAGAATAAGTGCGCCGCAGTGTCTCGTAGTTGGAAGTTTCAGCGTTTCATTCTTCGCAAACACGCCGATAAATTTGGAGCGTGAATCGGTCACTATTCATTACTCTCTGGAGTGTATTCGTATCCATTTTTAAAAGTCTGTGACTACGCCTCTAAACCTATCAATTTCTATTATGGCTTGCGATTTGAGGTAAACTAGTACACTAATAGGCGCGTCTAGTGGCTTGGCGAATTTCAGTCTGACTGATATGTTCCCACTCTGCTGTAGACTTATGTGCATATTTATACTCCCAGATAAGTCGGGGGAGATGTCAAAGGGGTAAAGGTTAATCCTCTCAACGAATTCCTTCTGTGTTACGCCGATTCCTAATTCGTTACAAGTACCGGCAATATGTGCAAGATTACTACAAGCTCTCGAGCAAAGCGGGAACTCGTCATTTGTAGACTACTTCGTTTCCAATGTCCCACCTAAGGCGACTTCAGTGATGTACAGGGTTATATTTTTAAGGGCGAAATTTTCGAAATTAAATGCGGTCTTTTTTATATTTTCCATTCAGAGAGGCGTGTTCCTGCATTCCAATTAATAACCTTTTAGGTAGAGCTCCAAGAGCAACATTTTCTCTCTGTTTCGATGTTAGCCCTGAGGGCACTGCATACAGTTTGGGTGGGATTCTATTAATTTGGTATTTTACTGTGGCGTGTAGTAAAATTTTTTCAATTTCTGCTTGTTTAGCAGAGCTTAATTTCACTCGACGCACGCAGAGATATGTCTCCATAATATGAATAATCACAGGCTTCGAGCTCTCTTCTTGGTTAGCCCCCAGATTTAAACAAATCTCAGGGCTCGTACGAGTGAACTTTATTTTCATATCGACCCCATTCACAAGTAGCTTCTCCTGGAATGTGAAATCTGTGTGTAGGCGCCCGAAGCATTCATATATCTTCTTTTTAGAACTTTTAAATTTGACCTTTATACTACTTTCATCTTTAGCTTGATGATAGCCTTCGGCTCGTAGGTGATATTAGCCAGACCCTGCCGAGACGTTGATCTGATTTAAATACACGTCACAGTGACTGAATATAGTGTAGAAAGTTTGTTTCTGGGTAAACTTTTGGAATCTGTAGTTAGGGACCGTATCGTCGATCACTTAGAAAGTCGCGATTTGATTAATAGTAGTCAGCATGGGTTTCGACGCCATAGATCTTGTTTAACTAATTTGTTAGAGTTTTATAACGAAATAGTGCGCGAATACGATAAGCATAGAGCGGCTGACGTTATTTATTTAGACTTTAAAAAAGCGTTTGATACAGTTCCGCATAGAAGATTAATTGCGAAGGTTAAAGCGCACGGTATACGCGGTCAGGTAGCTAACGGGTTAGAGGAATGGCTTCGTGCTAGAAAACAGAGGGTCGTTGTTAATGGTCGTGAATCGGGGTGGTTGGATGTAGGTAGCGGTATCCCTCAGGGTTCAGTGTTAGGCCCATTGATATTCGTAATCTACATTAACGACATACATGTAGGCTTGACCAGTAACGTGTCAAAATTCGCGGACGATACTAAAATAGGCGGTAAAGTTGTTAACGTGGACGAGAGAAATAGACTCCAAGACGATGTAAATAGGATTATGGAGTGGACGGATAAGTGGCAGATGCAATTTAACGTAGACAAATGTAAAGTTTTGCATATAGGTTCTCGTAACAATAATTACATGTATACGATGGACAATCGACAGTTAGCGAGCGTTGACGAGGAAGTAGAGTTAGGTGTATGCGTATTTAAGGATTTAAAAGTTAGGAACCAGTGCCTGGAGTCTTGCACACAAACTAATAGGATATTAGGCTTCATAGCGCGTAATTTCGATTTTAAATCGAAGAATATTATATTGCCCCTTTACAAGTCCCTAGTCAGGACTCATTTAGAATATGCCGTTCGGTTTTGGTGCCCGTATTTGCGTGAGGATATTGATAGGTTGGAAAGGATTCAGCGTCGCGCCACGAAACTAATTCCGTCATTGCGCAACAAGTCTTACAAGATAGGATTAAAGAGTTAGACTTGCATTCACTCGAAACTAGGAGATTAAGGGGGGAGCTTATTGAAGTTTTCAAAATCGTTAATAAAACAGATAACGTAAATTTCGACAAACTCTTCACTTTCGATAATAGCAATACTTGTAATAACGGATTTAAGTTGCGTGGCAGACGTTTCATTACTAACATCGCTAAAAACTTTTTTACGTTTAAAGTAATTGATAAATGGAATAATCTTCCCGCGCCCGTCGTGAACTCTACCAGCGTTAATATGTTTAAGAACCATTTAAATAGGCATTTTAAAAATATTAACGTTGTTTGAAATTAAAAAAAATTGGCAACAGGAGCTCTGGGGGTGGTGGTCGAGGATGAGTCTGTTCACGATTAATGCCAGCTTGTGACATGCCAGCGTGTGATGCCAGCAATAAAATTATTAAAAAAAAAATTAGACTAACACGAACGTAGATGTAGCTCGTAGTGTAAACTAACCCACTTTTTGTTATACTCTTCCTACTTTTTTTTAGTTCTTTTTTTATCCTCTCTTTGCTTGCATGTCTGTAGTTTGCATGGTATGACAGTGTTTGAGTTATGACTGTATTTGCATGGTTTGTAAACGTTCTTATTTTACTTTTCATCTTTCACCCCTCTCCTATTTTCTTCGACTATTTTTCCGACCTGTCGGCAGTGGCTGGCGGATGATGATGGGGAGTCTTTCTTTCTCTTTTTCTGAATGAATGTTAACACACGAATGATAGGTTTTGCTACTTACTTAACCCCTTATTCTCCTCTTTTAAACCCCTACTCTTTCCTTTCTCTCGGGCTAACCTTAGAGTGGATCTTAGGGTCTTTGTTAGCCTTAGCTTCTGTAGATCTGTAGATCTGAATGTGTTATTCGTAGTTTAGCGTACATGTGCACATAGCTTGGGTAAAAAAAGTAAGGGCCTGAGCTAGGGATCACGAACTCTTAGGAGCACTCGGGGAGCTAATGTTGTTTAACGGATTAACTGTAATAAACTTTTTCTCTTTTGATGTCTTTTTACATTTAACGCCACGTGCTGGTAAGTGATAACCCCTTCATCTTCTTCCGGACAGCCCTCTTCTTCTTCCCACCACCACGCAGTTTTCTCTTTGCATCTTTGATGATTTCGTCCCGTGTACGCTTTAAGTGCTTTTTTTAGAGCTTCTTTAGGTTTAGCCCCAGCCATTATGTCTTCTACCGTGTTAAGAACAGATTGTAACGCTTTCCTACCGAGATATCTGGCACCACTCTTCAGCAAAGGGACAGCCATACCAAGTATGGTTGAAAATTGGATCCAATCCCACTCCCGCGCTTAGGGCCGCCGAGAGGGCGGGGAAGCCGGGATAAATCCCCGGGGCCCGGACCCCTAGGGGATCCGGAAAGAGGGGGGATAAAATCTAAAAATATTAATAAAGCAATTGATTAAATAACAGAGAGGAAATATAATTAACGAACATACATTTTATACAGATTGTCATAGTCAAACTGAAACAGATAAAATATCTGCGGTCCACCAATGCCCAAGACCGACTGTCAGATCTGGGAACCATTGTAATTGAAAACCAGTTAGCCCGTACTTTAAATTTCATGAGAATCATTTACCACTTTGCTAGAGAGAAGGCAAAGAAAGTACACTTCTAATTATGAAAATCTTGCAAAACAGCAATTGTCTTGCTTGCATGGACTAGTAATGCATTTGTAAATTGTATGGTGATAGAATTAATATAATTGATTCGAAAAATAAAATGGTCATTTTCCTCTGAGTTGTTTATTCATAATGTATGTTTTGAATAGTGACTTGGACATATAATCAGTTTGCTTGTTAAGTACACAAAAACATTCATAGTAAAATACTGAGTAAAAAGGGGGGCCCATATACCAGTCCTTCCCCGGGGCCCGTGGCAGCTCTTGGCGGCCCTGCCCGCGCTGGTATCTCACCCCTCGATAGACTGTGAAAGGCCTTCGGGTCATTTTATCACAGTGCGACGAAAGTGAAGCTTTACTGTTAAGCTCCCGTCACCGAATGGAAAACTTTTCCCCTCAATCGTTCTTATATATATTGAGATACTGGTTAGTAGGTTAGTTGCGACACTGATATAATGAGACTTGTCGTATGTGATGCTTGGGGTGATTGGGAATGTGGACGATGCGTAGCAGGCGCGCCTGGGTATCCCCAACAAACTGATGTTCCACGATATTATTATAAATATAGCACATGTCCGGGGTACGGTAGCCATCGTTCAATTTCTCTAATTTCAGCTGATACATTAAGATGCACAAGTCATGTTATGATTCGTGAAAAGTATATCTTTGGATGGCTGCCCTATATCTGCCCTCGGTTATAATTTTGAACAGCCCTTTGTCTTTAATATTTCTGTTAGCCTTTGATTTTAGAGTTAAAGTATGTGTCGGGGCATCTTCGTTTACGATTTCGTATACTAAATCAGACGTAAAATTTGATCTTTTTAAACTACCATTTAGGTCTCTCACAACATCCTCGGCTGCGCCATAATGATCCGGTCCTAGTGTTACTTATGTAGTGTAATACTGTGCCTCCCCACTCCGGGCGGCGAGCATGGTTTCGTCTCGAGTTACCAGGGCCTTTTCACACTTATCACGGTTTCTAAGAACCGTAAAAACGGATTCTTTATTATTTATACGTAAAAATTTTGTAGCCAATTGTAATTCGCATATTCCTACCTCATATGATTCACGTCCCAATTCAATAGGACCATGGAATTCTGTTACAAAGTTGGACAGGGTGTTATTAGGATGTACAGACAGAGAAGAAGAGGACGGGAGTGTGACATAGAAGTGGTTAGGCGCCATGTTGCATACTATTTAAGCTTCATTATTGCATCAACTTTTACATAGGTGTTGAAGCTTTCTGGATACCATAGTCATTTCACCAGGTACATTTTTCTCTTTCCTGAACCTTTGCTGTCTAAAATGTTTTCAATTTTAAACACTTTTTTTTCGTAACTTAAATGTCACTTTCTGCAGCTCGTCGCTGTAAAGGCCCCCTGCAATTTCTTTTCCATTCGAATCTTCAACGTAATACAGCATTATATCGTTTTTAGGTCTCATAGCCCTAACTTTAAAAATCTCACGTGTCCAACCTTGCTCAAAGCCCTTCGCGAAATTATTGCCCGAGCGCGACAGCCTTACATAATCACTGATTTTGATACGCCAGAGCGTGTTGACACTCTACGATTATCTTTTCTCCCCGCACGTTCTGTATGCGTACCTCTTTCTAAAATCTCATTAGGTGTTGTTCTAATCGCACGGTGGTGAGTATGGTTGTAGGATGAGGCCAGCGGGTCCAGAATGTCTATATATATATATATATATATATATATATATACAAACTCAGAATGGTTCCCTGAGAACATTATATGTTAAACACAGACCGTGCATGGAACAAGGAACTCTTCTGGGAAAATTAAATCCACTATAGTCCGAATAAGTAATGGTAAATGACAAATACCATAGTTTTTTTCCTTTTTCATGATTTTAGCCCGACGTGGGCAACGGGTCTCTCGCAAAGAGGTCCCATAAATATAGCTTCCCTCACCAGCTATCTGCAAAGCAGACAGGATCCAGCTTTGGGACGTGGATCTAGGGTTTAAAGCAAGCCTAGATCCCTACACTCAGAACCTCTATATAAGTAAAAGACTCGTTGCATTCACGTCGTGTTGAATAAATCAAAGAAAAAGGGGGTAACTATTGTATTTTTAGCCAAAAAAACCAAAACTTAAACCTCAACCGGGACATTGAGCGTCCACTTTTCAAGGCACGAAACACGTCCGTTTAGTATACACAAACTCAGAATGGTTCCCTGAGAACATTATATGTTAAACACAGACCGTGCATGGAACAAGAAACTCTTCTGGGAAAATTAAATCCACTATAGTCCGAATAAGTAATGGTAAATGACAAATACCATAGTTTTTTTCCTTTTTCATGATTTTAGCCCGACGTGGGCAACGGGTCTCTCGCAAAAGAGATCTAGGCTTGCTTTAAACCCTAGATCCACGTCCCAAAGCTGGATCCTGTCTGCTTTGCAGATAGCTGGTGAGGGAAGCTATATTTATGGGATCTCTTTGCGAGAGACCCGTTGCCCACGTCGGGCTAAAATCATGAAAAAGGGAAAAAAACTATGGTATTTGTCATTTACCATTACTTATTCGGACTATAGTGGATTTAATTTTCCCAGAAGAGTTCCTTGTTCCATGCACGGTCTGTGTTTAACATATAATGTTCTCAGGGAACCATTCTGAGTTTGTGTATACTAAACGGACGTGTTTCGTGCCTTGAAAAGTGGACGCTCAATGTCCCGGTTGAGGTTTAAGTTTTGTTTTTTTTGGCTAAAAATACAATAGTTACCCCCTTTTTCTTTGATTTATTCAACACGACGTGAATGCAACGAGTCTTTTACTTATATAGAGGTTCTGAGTGTAGGGATCTAGGCTTGCTTTAAACCCTAGATCCACGTCCCAAAGCTGGATCCTGTCTGCTTTGCAGATAGCTGGTGAGGGAAGCTATATTTATGGGACCTCTTTGCGAGAGACCCGTTGCCCACGTCGGGCTAAAATCATGAAAAAGGAAAAAACTATGGTATTTGTCATTTACCATTACTTATTCGGACTATAGTGGATTTAATTTTCCCAGAAGAGTTCCTTGTTCCATGCACGGTCTGTGTTTAACATATATATATATATATATGTGTGTGTTTTTATGTGTGAAATAGCGATGCATGCGTTCCTTTATGGTACGCTGAAATCTTTCGGCTAAAGAGGCCTTATGTATAGAATTGTTAGTGTAATAATTGATATTAAACTCTCTCAATATCTTCTGAAAAGCTCGGCCGATAAATTCTTTCCCCATGTCCGTACAAAAATAGCCAGGAATCCTGTTTTCTTTCAACATCAGCGTTTTGGTGGTTTAGCAACTGTTTCAGGCGATTTATTTTTCAGGGGAATTAGCCACAAATATTTGGAGAATACATTTATTATGAATAGGATGTAGCGGTAGCCGCCATTATACACTGAATATCTCTGCATGTCTGTTAAATCCGCCTGCCAAATAGAATCAATCGATGCTGCTGTTGTCTTGGCTGTTTTAAACCTTTTTCTCACCGGCTTATGAAGTGTATAAGCATTCTGCTCCCACAAAAACCTCTCAACATCTTTTTTCTCTACTCCCTCTTTATAAACAACTCTGTACAGTCTATTAATGCCTCCGTAGGAGGATAGGCTAGAAATGTCATAACGTTTTCTTAATACGTTAGCCATTTGCGTATTTTAGAGGCGCTCGGGGAGGGTTGACCGTTGTTGTTTGGTCTCTCCTTTCTCCTCTTCAGAGATGTTACCGCTAGGTGTGAAGGCGTGCTCAGCTGTGGTCAGAGGTGGATTAAGACACCTCGGGGCCCGGGGCAATGAAGAATATGAGGGGCCCTTTTCTATAGCTTTTTATTAACAATACATGTACATGTACAGTACATAATACATTTACATGAATTATATGTACGGTGCTCAGGCTAATTGAGAAACAAACTTAAAAGAACCTTAACACAGTGTATTTTGCTGTTTGCCGAAACCAAACATTATTAAACAAACTTTACTTTAGGGCCTATAAAACATAACATAAAACAGGGAATTTGTCAGTTTGTGTAGTCTGTCATATTTAATAAGAGAAGTTTGCGAAATCTCGAATTATATCATCGAAACTCAGTTGATTGAGGGGCCCCCCTCAAGCATGGGAGCCTGAGGCTTCAGCCTCAATAGCCTCAGTGATAATCCGCCACTGGCTGTGGTACATGCGAGGCTTGTCCCAAGTCTCTTAACCTGTTCAGATTACCTATCAGTGTTTTTGGGACATTTATTTGCTGTAGTCTTGCTTTAATATGTTCCCATCCTGCTGGTGAGGGCCTATCCCACTTTCTCACCAAGTCATGGACGATGTCAACGATGTTCAAACCCTGTACCTTTGTTCCTTCAAAGACAACCTCACCTGTATCGGTCCACTGTATAATGGGATCCTCACTCAATAGATTATAAAGACTTAAACCTTTATTCCTCAATGTATGTGGGAGACTGCTTTTTAATACATGTTCGATGTGGGCCGCTCCGTTGTTCTTTGACTGTTCGTCTCTAGCCTCGACCCCAGGTCCTATGCTTCTATGCTCAACGTTGTCTGCGCTGTGCCTAATAACTACTGGGACCTCTGTCGGATTCTTATAATTTCCGTACTCATGAAGAAATTTCTGCAGAATTTCTTGGTATAAGATTCTTTTCTCATCAGGTGACTTTTCACTGTTTAATAGGTCTAACAATTCGATTTCCATTCTTTTAAACCTGCTTTTACGGGGTTCTAGAACCGTATCTGGACTCATTCAGCTTTGTAGTGAAGCATACACCTCGTGTGGAATCACAACTACTTTCTTCATCATATTAAACTACTCAGTAAAGGCCCCAATGTGGGAATTATTTCCCACAGTATTTAAATTTATATGGTATAAAATTAGATATACTGTATACTACTTTCTAATCCAAGAGAACGCTCCCTTGAGGTATGACATGTAACATTTGTAGGCTCCGCCCATCGTGCGCCATCTTGAATCTGGGAGCTCGTAGTTGTAAAAAATTATGGTCACTTGTTCCTCAGTTTTGCTGCCGTAAGATTGTGTTCTGCTTAGATTGCGATTCATTCTCTTTGAAATCTTAAACGTTGAACTTAGTTTAAATCTCTCCATTGAAAGGAGTTATCAATAATTTTGTTTAGGCTACTATTGCCACTAGTTATTAGTAATTTAATCTTAAGTTGTTTGTCCGATTTCGGACCCAGGAGCCATTCTGCTCCTCGCGTATATATTGTAAATATTTAATTTGGGCTATAAACATAATTATTTATATAACTAGTAATATTTCTATTAAATTTAAGTAAAATTTAGATCGCGGACGGTAATTTACCTTATAGTCCGGTAGCACAGACCCTGATTTTACTGGAACCCTGCATTGTTTGTTATAAAGCAAATTTTTACATATTTTGAAAGCTTATGCCACCCCATTCAAGAATCCATCGGGTGTACACCTGACCCCCTCTTGACTTTTTCAATATGCCGCCATTTTCCAAGATGGTCGGCGAAACTGAAAAATCCCATATCCTGGTCAATACTTGATGGATTTTGATGATCTTGGTGTCATTTCTAGGGGTTTTTAGGATGATGAGTCGATCTGGAGGGGGTTGCAGATACTTTGGGAGTCGTTTTGACCCACATTCGTCAATACTCAAGGTCATTGGAGGTCAAACGCCCCCAGAAATAAGGAATATCCCATATCCCGGGCAGTCGTGGAAATATTTTGGTGATCTTACTGTCGTTTTTATGGTTTTGGACGAGACTGAGTAGTTCTATAGGGTTTAAAATGAAATCAGGGATTATTTTCCCCATGGTAAGGTGAATTCCAATATGTCTAATTATTCCTCTTATTTTTTTCAGGTTGTTGAGATTATTGCTGATGGTGCTGCCCACCTGGTGGTTTGATGACGTCTTGGTTGTACTGATTCCAAAATTGTTTTTTGACTGCTGAATATGGAGAATATACCAGGTGAGCATTGTTTAGTTTTCATTTGCTGAGGATAAATTATTTCAATGCGATTTGTACTCTGAAGAATGGGTAAACAAAATTCTTATTTTTCAAGTTCTACAAAAGCTGCAGACGAATGTTTCTTCAAGGATTTCCTGCGTAGCTGTCCTGAAGGTCAGAAAGGTCTTTCAAATTGTGAGAGGATTCAGAAAATCATAGTGAGCAGCGACATCAGAGGGCAGCCAGATGTTCGAGCGAGACTAGAGCCTCTCTTGGAAGATGGAGCAAAAATCCTTTGTGTCACAAGAACTGTTTCCACTTGTGTCCAAGCGGAATTTATCAGCATTCATGAAAAAGAATGTGATACCCCTACAGTGGAGCCAAAAAGACTACGTAGTGCTGTTCTCAGTGAAGGCCCAGTATATGACCCTAAAAAACATTGTTTCTTTTGTTTGAAAGTCAGTGAGTGTATATTACCCGAGAAATATGACATCAAAGTTCCGGTGCAATACCGCATTCCAGCATCTAGGTTTATAACCGATAAGCTTGGTGATAAAAAAACAAATTACAAAGATGTGTTGATAGAAAAGTGTAAACTGAAAAATGATGAGCAGGGACAAATTGTACTCAGTAGGTTGTTGGACATGAAAGGAGATTTACCGGCTGAAGAAGTCTGATACCATAAAGATTGTATGTCTACCTTTCACGTTGAGGTTGAGAGAGCTTGCCAGAATAAGTCAAGGGTTGAACCTGAAGACCGCCCCTTCATTGCTTTGTGTGTAGAATTGTCGAAGGACAAAATGAAACCATGGAATTCAATTGAAGTAGAGAAGCTTTACAAAGAGTTAGGTGGTGAGAAGTTGTCACGTAGGTCGCTCATTGTAAAACTTAAAAATTACTTCAAAGACGAAATTGTAGACTTACATGGGGATGGTATCGCTACGTTGTTAGTTTTCAAAAACTATGCTGCTTCATACCTGAATATTGCAAAAGATTGTGAGGAATCTGTTGATATTGATGAGTGTGTGAAAAAGCTGGGCAAGCAAATCGCGAGTGAGTGCAAAAAGAACAAGGAAGAATTCACTTCTTATCGTACTCACATAGACAAATATATTGCTTCCGAATGTATGAGTGATGTTCTTATGCAATTGTTTACTCGTGTAAGTTCGAAATTCTTTGACTCCCTGCAATCCATAATGGTTGGGAACATTGTATCAAGTGTTGTTACAAATCATCCTACTCCACTCCAAATAGCACTGGGTGTTCTCATAGGTGACCATAAGCAAATCATTAAATAGTTGTACAATGTAACTTGTTCTTATGATGAAGTGCGGCGTTTTATGCGCTCAGCTGCTGTTGTTGCAGCAAGAGATGCTGGAATGCGGTATTGCACCGGAACTTTGATGTCATATTTCTCGGGTAATATACACTCACTGACTTTCAAACAAAAGAGTGTGTTTTTTGGGTCATATACTGGGCCTTCACTGAGAACAGCACTACGTAGTCTTTTTGGCTCCACTGTAGGGGTATCACATTCTCTCTTTTTCATGAATGCTGATAAATTCCGCTTGGACACAAGTGGAAACACAGTTCTTGTGACAACAAAGGATTTTTGCTCCATCTTCCAAGAGAGGCTCTAGTCTCGCTCGAACATCTGGTTGCCCTCTGATGTCGCTGCTCACTATGATTTTCTGAATCCTCCCACAATTTGAAAGACCTTTCTGACCTCCAGGACAGCTACGCAGGAAATCCTTGAAGAAACATTCGTCTGCAGCTTTTGTAGAACTTGAAAAATAAGAATTTTGTTTACCCATTCTTCAGAGTACAAATCGCATTGAAATAATTTATCCTCAGCAAATGAAAACTAAACAATGCTCACCTGGTATATTCTCCATATTCAGCAGTCAAAAAACAATTTTGGAATCAGTACAACCAAGACGTCATCAAACCACCAGGTGGGCAGCACCATCAGCAATAATCTCAACAACCTGAAAAAAATAAGAGGAATAATTAGACATATTGGAATTCACCTTACCATGGGGAAAATAATCCCTGATTTCATTTTAAACCCTATAGAACTACTCAGTCTCGCCCAAAACCATGAAAACGACAGTAAGATCACCAAAATATCTCCACGACTGCCCGGGATATGGGATATTCCTTATTTCTGGGGGCGTTTGACCTCCAATGACCTTGAGTATTGACGAATGTGGATTAAAACGAATGTCAAAGTATCTGCAACCCCTCCAGATCGACTCATCATCCTAAAAACTCCTAGAAATGACACCAAGATCATCAAAATCCAAGTATTGGCCAGGATATGGGATTTTTCAGTTTCGCCGGCCATCTTGGAAAATGGCGGCCATATTGAAAAAGCCAAGCGGGGGTCAGGTGTACACCCGATGATTCTTGAATGGGGTGGTATAAGCTTCCAAATATGTCAAGATTTGCTTTATAACAAACAATGCAGGGTTCCCACCCCGTGCAACCGGACTATTAGGTATTACCGTGGGATTAAACTGACTGTTACGTATTAGGTTACGTAACCCCCCCTCTTGTCTATTCTGTGGATTTGAGGAGTTCTGGAGTTAATAATTTAGATTCTTCTTATCCTCGAAGTGGATTTAAGAGTATAAGGTCTGGAGTGGTTAATTCACTGGTTATTACTTACTCGAACGGAGTCATTCAGACTCAGTCGAGTTTAACTTGGGTACGGCTTGGGTAGAGGAGGTGATTGGCATCAAGAACTTCGTTACTCGAAGAACTATTACCCTTCGATTCTGTGGCTGTTCATCCGAGGTTTGGCTCAGTGAATTTCACCCAGACCATAAGTCGCTCATTTTGTGTGGGACCTCCAAACTGCTCCGAACCGCAGTTGAGGTCAGAGCGCGTCTCGATTGAAGGCTGGTTAATCCTGGCAATTGAGTTAGGGTGTGTAGCCCCTCGAGTCCCCACTAAAAATAAGATAGGCAGGAATGAACCCCCTCCTTGTACAATAATTCGTTTATTCTTCCCCACAGTTTGATTTTTACGAGCGAGTGCGCGTATTATGTTCTTGTAACGACGTAGGCGAGCCATCTGAGGGGGTTTCATTGGTACATTACATTTTATAACGTTAAGACCGATTTCACAGATGCATTTTAAAAAGTCGGAGTCCTTATTTTTAACAAAGTTGTTGCAGTGGCCGTGGCAGCCGATGATAGATTTTTATTAATTCACGGTATTTCTTTAACCTCTGTCATTCTGGGGTATACACCGTTTCAGCCTCGTTTGGGAATATATTCGTTTTTAGAAGCATCCGAAACGTGTTTCGTGGTGAACGTCGCAAACCAAATATCCGTAACGTTGGCTTGTAGCTTCTTTAGAAACTTCCAAAAACTCTTTACGCTGATTCTGGAACATATGATTGGTTAATACCCCAATTTGTGACACATCTCTACGTTGTGCGAATAAGACTAGATATTGTGTATTTAGCGACACATCGCGCATGTATCTATTTTTGAAAAATAGATTTTGAATGATGAAGAATACACTTATGTTAAGATGGTACGAGAACACTGTAAATGTCTCGGCAAACGTTTTATCCATTTCCAACATGAGATCGTCAATTACAGTGACCCTATGCTCATTTCCCTTTAACGAATGAACGTCATATACACCTTTGTGGAACAAAATATCATCTTGGTACTCGTTGAATACTGAATGGTATGTCGAATAGCACCATATGACTTTATGCACAAATTTTGAGAACATCTCCCCCTTATCTTTAATGATTTTAAGTATAAACACAGTTTTACCACATCCTGTTGGGCCAGATATAATACATGTGGACGGACTCGTGAACCTGAATTTTTCTACAGAATCCATTTCTAACACGTTACACTCCTAAGTGGAACATTTACAAAATATAATAAAATTTTAAGTGATGCTCCTTATATTCTACAGTCTTGTCTTTCTTCTTCTTCCTCGGAACCGTGAAGGATGATGAGGGTGAGGTACTGTGCCAGCAACATGTCCCCATTATCGATACTGCAGACGATCCCGATGACAGTGTAGTTGTTGTTGAGGCTACAGACTCCACCCCATCTAGTGAACCTCCACCACAGACAACTGTCGCACCCCTACGCGACAATTCGAGGAGAAAGCGGGGGCATGATGAAGTTGCTGATTCACCTTCTACGTCAGGTATAAAGCGTGCCGGGAGTGCGCCGGTTTTTAGACCCCCAGTAATAGAGCCCCAGCCCTCTACGTCTTACGACACAGCCCCCACATTAGTTCCTTCTACAAATAAAACTGTGCCTCCTTATTCCTATTCAATTCCGGTCGTACCCTCCACAGCAGCAGCATCTCATTCTGTAGAGAGTAGCATAACATTCGAACTGGTGCGCACCGCCACTCCCACCCCAGCCCCGACTAGAAACCGCTACGTAGTCAGGGTCGACCCGCGAACTATGTATAGCAACGGTGTTGAACACGGACTGTGGCGCTGTGGCGCGTAGTTGAACGTATTGTGGAGTTTGCCCTTCAGAACAGCGAGGGACGTGAAGTGAGGACGCGACTGTCCTTCGGGTTCGGGTCAGATGACGGAGATGGAGATGATTTTTGGGTAGTAATACCATACAGGCGCTTGGCTGCTGTAGATATAGAATATATTATGGGCCGTATGCAGACCTCTCAAAGTAGCATCGCCTTCAACATGGACAACTTCACGATAGATATTGACAACGTGTTCCGTGTTGCGGAACATACGGCCATACCTTATACTCTTAACTTCAATTCTCAGGCTGTTTACAGACAGCATATAAACTCCGATCGTGGGTGCGGCTTCATAGCAGTAGTCATAGCTCATATGTTTACTGTACTTAACCCTTTCAGCCCTGAATTTTTTGTAGGGTTAAGTTATGAATGCGTGTATTTGAAACGTTAGCAATTGGCATCTTCAGTCCTTAAAGGGTTAAATGCATGGGGCCAAAAAAATTTGGTTGTCTACGATTGTGCAGCGTGCTCGTAAACTGGCCGCAGATTGCAAGATCGAGTTTAACTGTAATATGGGTCCTGAAGAGCTGAGAAGGGTGGAGCAGGAAATTAGGCGCGAATGCGATAGGCATAGAGCGGCTGACGTTATTTATTTAGACTTTAAAAAGGCGTTCGATACAGTTCCGCATAGAAGATTAATTGCGAAGGTTAAAGCCCACGGTATACGCGGTCAGGTAGCTAACTGGTTAGAGGAATGGCTTCGTGCCAGGAAACAGAGGGTCTTTGTCAATGGTAGGGAATCGGGGTGGTTGGATGCAGGTAGAGGTGTCCCTCAGGGTTCAGTGTTAGCAGTGATGGGCAGTATCTAGATACATGTATCGCCGATACGTATCGATCGATACTTTTGTATCGGTATCGCTTTAGCTACTTGACAAAAGTATCGATTTATCGGTATCGCTAAGGTCAATTTTCTTAAATGTATCGAAAAAAATCGATACATTGATACATTAATAAGAATTTTTAAATATTTAAATAGATGTTATAATATGACACTACTGAGTTATGTTTATGAATATACATAAATAATAATATTATTAAATATTTATTTAATGACAGTACTATACTGGTCACGTCACACAGTACGGCGCAACGTTTAAACACGTTTGTACTTGTGTTATTGAGATTAATTAACCATAATATAGAAACGCTCATAATATAGAAACGCTCATATAATATAGAAACGCTCATTGGTGTTGCAACACTATTGGCCACGCCCACTCATTCTTTCAACACATTTGAGATGCTGCTCACACACACTCAGTCTAGTGTGCACCACCGATGCAAAATCTGCGCTGAAAGGACCTTATGCAAAAATACACCATACTGCCATGGGGAAGTGTTCAGCCCTTTGGAATTTCTGTGGCAAGCCTAAAACAGCCGAAATAATCCAGGAAACTCTAAAATGTCAGTTGACATTACCATGCGTCACAAGATGGAACTCCTTGTTCGACAGTTTATCAGTTCTGTTGAAGCATAAAAGTGTCCTAAATGAAACAATGAAACAACTAGGACTGCCAACATTTCGTGAAAATGAGCTTGATTTTCTCCAGGAATACCTAACCGTACTACAACCCATTGCAACAGCACTTGATAGGTTGCAGTTCGACAAAGAATGTTTTTACGGTTGCCTGCTTCCGATATTGTTAGCTGTAGAGAAGAAGCTAGAGCGTTTGGATTCGGAGGCATTGCGTCATTGTCAGCCACTTGTCAATGCAGTCACAGTAGGGTTCACTAAGCGGTTTGAAAAGTTTCTGTGCCTTGATGCGTCGCATGAGTGTAAGGCAGCAATACTGGCATCGTCTTCAAATCCTCTGTTCAAGTTAAAGTGGATGACAATAAAAGGCAAATTTAATACTAACATTGTCAAAAAGAGGGTTCAAGAAATGTTGGTTAATGCTGTTAAGAGCCTCAGCGAGCAGACACCCCCAGCAACAACTAAGTGATGCTGCATCTGACGGAAGTGCAGATGATTTCTTCTGTTATGAGTCTGCTTCCACTAATGTCTCTGCAACCCAAGATTCCACTGAGATGGAAGTTTTACAGTATCTGGGTGACGGAAGTCATTCTCTCCAATCTCTGAGGCAGTACCCAGGAATTCTACGGGTCTTCCTGAAGTATAACACACCACTACCATCCTCTGCTCCTGTAGAACGGTTGTTTAGTTTGGCTGGTCACATTCACGCTCCAAAAAGGAATAGACTGTCTGACCAGATGTTTAGCCAGCTGGTATTTTTGAAGGGTAATAGTAATTACTTTTAATTGTTAGTGTAATATTTTCAGTCATTCATGTATCCTAGAAAATTAAAACATACTTTCATTAAATAAAACAATTGTTTTTATTTACATCTATAAAACCCATTAAAATGTCGTTGATTTTACTTACAGTACGTACAAATTACTAGTATAAACAATAATATCTAATACCTACATATTAAATGAATAATTATAAAAATGTACCGGCGATACATGTATCGGCGATGCATGTATCGGTATCGGTATCGCTTAAGACATCTAGAAAGTATCGGCGTATCGGTATCGCCTAAGACGTTCTTCATGTATCGATGTATCGGTATCGCTTTAGCGATTTTCATGTATCGATGCCCATCACTGAGTGTTAGGCCCATTGATATTTGTAATCTACATTAACGACATAGATGTAAGCTTGACCAGTAACGTGTCAAAAATCCGAGGACGATACTAAAATAGGCGGTAAAGTTCTTAGCGTGGACGAGAGAAATAGCCTCCAAGACGATGTAAATAGGATTATGGAGTGCACGGATAAGTGGCAGATGCAATTTAACGTAGATAAATGTAAAGTTTTGTATGTAGGTTCTCGTAACAATAATTGCACGTATACGATGGACAATAGACAGTTAGCGAACGTTGACGAAGAAGTAGATTTAGGCGTACGCGTATCTAAGGATTTAAAAGTTAGGAACCAGTGCCTGGAGTTTTGCGCAAAAACTAATAGGATATTAGGCTTCATAGTGCGTAATTTCGAACTTAAATCGAAGAATATTATATTGCCTCTTTACAAGTCCCTAGTCAGGCCTCACTTAGAATATGCCGTTCAGTTTTGGTGCCCGTATTTGCGTGAGGATATTGATAGGTTGGAAAGGGTTCAGCGATGCGCCACGAAACTAATTCCGTCACTACGCAACAAATCTTACGAAGATAGGAGTAAAGAGTTAGACTTACATTCACTCGAAACTAGGAGATTAAGCGGGGAGCTTAATGAAGGTTTCAAAATCGTTAATAAAATCGATAACGTAAAGTTTGACATTGTTCATTTTCGATAATACTGTAGCAATACTCGTAATAATGGATTTAAATTACGTGGCAGACGTTTCATTACTAACATCGCTAAAGACTTTTTTACGTTTAAAGTAATTGATAAATGGAATAATCTTCCCGCGTCCGTCATGAGCTCTACCAGCGTTAATATGTTTAAAAACTGTTTAGATAGGCATTTGAAAAATATTAACATCGTTTGCAATAATAAAACAATTAGCAACAGGAACTCTTGGGGTAATGGTCGAGGTTTGAGGTTGTTGACGCGTAATGCCAGCTTGGGATATGCCAGCAACAAAATTATATTAAAAAAAATAGACTAACACGAACTTAGATGTAGCTTGTAACGTAAACTAACCCACTTTTTGTTGTACTCTTACATTTTTTTTCTCAATTTTCTTATCCTCTCTTTACTTGCATGTCTGTAGTTGTCATGGTATGACAGTGTTTGAGTTAAGACTAGGTTTGCATGGTTTGTAAGCGTTCTTACTTTACTTCTTTTCATCTTTCACCCCTTTTCTATTCTCTTCGACGATTTTTCCAACTTGTCGGCAGTGGCCTGCGGATGATGGTGAGTCTTTCTCTCTCTTTTTCTGAATGAATGTTAACCCACGAATGACAGGTTTTGCTACTTACTTAACCCCTTATTCCAGGGGTGTGCTGCGACCGGTTCGGTCCGGTTCGCCCGAACTGGTTGTTAAATTTTGATTGGATCACCGAACCGTTTGTTTGTTTGTTTTTAACAAATATTTAACAGTCAGTAGAAGTTACTGATATCTAAATTTTTTTTAATTTTTTCAGGACTTTATAGAAAAACATAGGTAGTATCACAAGCAGTGGTCGTTTATTATTTATTTTTTGATGAAAAATTAGTTTATTTTTAGATAATTGTCATTAGTGAGTATAAAGAATTTTAAATAATTTCTGCCAAAATGTTACAAAATGCTGTTTGGAAAAGCTAAAATGCGTTGGCTTCCAGGGCTCCGCCCCGGACCCCGCTCACCTCAGCCACCCTAGCTTAATGACTCCCGCCTTTGGCGCTCGCTGATTTACACCCCTATCTGTATCAGAACCGGTTGTTAAGAAATTGGCAGCACACCCCTGCCTTATTCTCTTCTTTCAACTCCCTACTCTCTTCTTTCTCTCGGGCTAACCTTAGAGTGGATCTTAGGGTCTTTATTAGCCTTAGCTTCTGTAAAACTGTAGATCCTCGTTTCGGGTTTTCAGTGAAACTTTTGCGATTGCGCTTGATATATCAAGAGCTTCTGATAGAGTCTGGCACAAATCTTTAATTTCAAAACTGTCCTCCTTTGGTTTCTATCCTTCTCTTTGTACCGTCATCTCTAATTTCCTTTGTGGCCGATCTATAGCTGCGGTTGTAGATGGCCACTCTTCCTCTCCTGAAGTTATTAAAAGTTGTGTTCCTCAGGGTTGTGCCCTATCACCAACTCTATTCCTTTTATTTATTAATGATCTATTAAGTCTCACTTCCTGTCCCTATCCACTCCTAGACCGTTGATTCCGCCTTTCACTTTTTCACTTAAATCGCTTCACAAAGCGTCCCTCTCAACAGTTACTCCATGTTTCACCCAGTACGGCTATGGATCACCTGACCTCTGAGCTTTCTGCTGTCTCTGATTGTGGCAGAGAAAACCTTGTGGCTTTCAATGCCTCAAAAACTCAGTTCCTCCATCTGTCTACTTGTTACAATCTTCTACACGGCTATCCCCTTACCTTCACCAATACACAACTCAATCCTTCCTCTTCTCTTAACATTCTTTGCGTTTCCTTTCTCGTGATCTTTCCTAGGAAGATCAGATATACTCTCTTTTTAAAACAACTTCTAGGAGGTTAGGTGTGTTGTACCGCCTCCGCGGTTTCTTCAACCCAACTTAGTTGCTGTCTCTGTACAGGGGTCTTGTTCGCCCCTGTATGGAGTATGCTTCTCATGTGTGGGGTGGTTCAACCCACACAGCTGTATTTGTCCAGGTGGAATCAAAGGCTTTTCGTCTCATTAATTCCCCGCCTCTTATGATTGTCTTCACTCTCGCTCTCTTCGCCGCAATGTTGCCACACACTCTCTTTACTATCGCTATTATAACGGACATTACTCTTCTGAACTCTCTAACTGCATGCCTCCTCCTTTAAGTTGAACACGCAGTACCAGACTTTCTACACTTTCTCATTCCTTTTCTGTCCAACTATCTAATGTAAGGGTTCGTCGGTATTTTCTAGCTTTCATCTACTCAACCGGTCAACGCTGGAACAATCTTCCTCAATCCATCTTTTCTCAGCAGAGTGTCTAGGCATCTCGAAAACCCCGGATCTTGATTTTGTTCTCTTCTTCTTCTATGGGAGGGGCGCTTTTGCGGACATTTGCCCTTGGCCCCTCCTTCTTGCACAAAAAAAATCCTGAGTACTCGCCTCAGGCCCCGCACTCTCCTAAGGCCGGCTCTGATTATGCCCTACATATTCTGCTTCCTGCGTTCTATTGTTCCGTTTACAAATTCTAATCTGTTTTTTATTTGATCTGTTACCGTTTTCGGTCTGCCGGTTGCTGGTTCAATAATAATGGGAGGGACTTAATTTATGCATAACATGTTGCCCGTAAATAATAATTTTTTTTAGTTAATCTCAAGGACATAATTAAGAGAAGGCGACTGGTACTGGCACTTTTAACTTCAATTAAATTTCAATATTAACTTACGTTGTTAAATTTTCACTTCACAAACTGCACTTCTGAAGGTAAAGGGGTGCACAGAATTTTTACTTTTTTTTTTAGTTTTAACAGATGACACCCATTTCAGCAATTTTTTAAATGAAACTCAGACGATAGCTCGGAAGTTCACCCAATTTAAAATTTAAATCCATGCGAAAATTTTGGTGCAATTGTCAAACAAGAAACTGAAAGAATCCCAAACGAGAATCCCAAAAGCATCCCGCCCTACAAATTTTGAATAAGACGTGAATGTAAAAATTAACCAACTAGTTAGGTTAATTGAATGCCCGGTTAGGTCACACCTGTACGCTCTTGACGATTGGTTACTTTAAGTCGTGATATTTTCGTTAGTTTTAACAAAAATATCACGACTTAACCTGTGTCAAAATTGTTACTAACTGAAAAGAAGTAATTGGGAGTTCTATAAAGGAAAATATCCGAAATATCATTATTTCGGCAAAATAGATGGGGACTTTTTGACCCCCCATTTAATATAGATTATATGTTTGATCTACTTTTTTTTTGTGTGTTGGGGGATAGGGAGTTCTTTTCTAAGTCTTATTGGTCGAGAGTAAAAGTGTATGAATTTTGTAACTTGCTATTCTAAATTTTGCATTTAATGAAAGGGTCATGGCATCAGCGGTTCAGATTTCTGGAGTGTGTGCGTATGGAAAAACTATACATGTTTACAATATGGTATCGTATGTGATACCTTTATTTCTTAATTAAATACAAATTATTAATTTATTGAATTAAATAACTTCAAAATTGCCTTGGGATTGGCGACATAGCCTATTGGGAATGAAATTAATTACCATACATAGAACCCCATATGTAGGCATTGGGCCTGCATGATAACAAGAAAACCAAATTTATTATTTCGTATTCAACATTTTCCATTGCTGACTCATGAAAATTACATCAAGAGAAGAGTCAACGAACTTTGAAGAATCAGCGGATTCGTAACGATTTATATTTTGCGGCATTCTGAGCTGCTTATGTTACTGCGATGCTTTAAATAAGGAATATGTACTTTATCTTCCTACAAGTTCTGAGTGAAATCATCATAATATAAACCCTAATAACTATAAAAAGGATAGGCCTATTCCTTCAGGTATTTAAGTGTAGTGAATGCTTATAGCAAATAAACCGAAAGAGATCGTCGCGCCCTACGAACAAAAGTGAGGCCCAACGAAATAATAAGGTGAGGTAAGTTCTTTGTTTACCATTAGGCAGCGCAAATGCCGAAGGCAAATAAACAAAGAGGTCCTTTGAAGACCTACATATACATAACACTCTAACGAAAAAACGTAGGGTTTTGTCGTTAACTCTCCACTGTAATCTGCTGGAAATTTCCAACGGATGAGAGGTAACAGGCAATCAACCCATAACCCTATATAGTTTTTTCAAAGTGCGTGTATTTTTGAAATTGTGCACACATTCTGAGTGTTTAAGTCCAATTTGAGTAGATCGAGCGTAAGGTGTACAAGGTGCCCCATTTAAATGGAACCACAGAGAGTAATTAATAGTCTTTTTTTTTCCAGATTTGTAAGGGTAAACGTAATAAAGGTAAGGTAAGGTAATAAAGGTACCAGTATCCTTTCCAATCTTTATTTTTTATGCAGGAAGGAGGGGGCAAGGGAGAATGCCCGCAAAAGCGACCCCTCCCACCATAGAAGAAGAAGAGAGCCAAATAAAGATCCGGGATTTGCGAGATGCCTAGAGACACTGCGTTTGAAAGATGGGAGGTCATAGACAGCGGGAAAGATGGATTGAGGAAGATTGTTCCAGAGTTCACTGGCTGAGTAGATGAAAGATAGAAAATACCGATTAACCCTTGCATTAGATAGTTGGACAAAAAATAAGTGAGAAAGTGTAAAAAGTCTGGTACTGCGTGCTCTCCTTAAAGGAGGAGGCATGCAATTAGAGAGTTCAGAAGAGTAATGTCCGTTATAATAGCGATAGTAAAGAGAGTGTGTGGCAACATTACGGCGACGAGAGTGGGATTGAAGACAATCAGTAAGAGGCGGGGAATTGATGAGACGAAAAGCCTTTGATTCCACCCGGTCAAGTACGTCTGTGTGGTTGAACCACCCCACACATGAGAAGCATACTCTATACAGGGGCGAACAAGACCCTTGTACAGACACAGTAACTGAGTAGGGTTGAAGAAACCGCGGAGGCGGTACAGCACACCTAAACTCTTAGAAGCTGTTTTGGAAAGGGAGTATATGTGATCTTCCCAGGAAAGATCACGAGAAAAGGAAACGCCAAGAATATTAAAAGAAGAGGAAGGATTGAGTTGTGTATTGTTGAAGGTAAGGGGATAGCCGTGTAGAAGATTGTGACAAGTAGACAGATGGAGGAACTGATTTTTTGAGGCATTGAAAGCCACAAGGCTTTCTCTGCCACAATCAGAGATAGCAGAAAGATCAGAGGTCAGGTGTTCCATAGCCGTCCTACGCGAATCATTGAGTGATTACTGTGAGGGACGCTTTGGGAAGCAGGTCGAGAAGTGATGAGTGGAATCATCGGTATAGGAATGAAGAGGACAGGAAGTGCGAATTAAAAGATCGTTAATAAATAAAAGGAAAAGACTGGGTGACAGGACAGAACGCTGAGGAACACCACTGTTAATAGCTTTAGGAGAAGAACAGTGACCATCTATAAACGCAGCTATAGATCAGCCACAAAGGAAATTAGAGATGACGGTTCAGATAGAAGGCTAGAAACCAAAGGAGGACAGTTTCGAAATTAAAGATTTGTGCCAGACTCTATGAAAAGCTTTTGATATATCAAGCGCAATAGCAGAAGTTTCACCGAAATCCCGAAAGGAGGGTGACCAAGAGTCAGAGATATGCAAGAAGATCGCCAGTAGAGCGTCTCTTGCGGAAACCATACTGACGATCTGAAAGAAGAGTGTGAGAAGAAAGGTGTTTAAGAAGCTTCCTATTAAAGATAGATTAAAAAACTTTGGAAAGGCAAGAAATCAAAGCACTTGGACGATAGTTGAAGGGTTGAGAGCGGTCACCCTTCTTTGGGACAAGCTGAATGAAAGCGAACTTCAAGCAGGAAGGAAACGTACCAGACGAGAGACAAAGACGAAAGAGTTTTCCTAAGCAGGGTGTCAGCACAGAAGCATAGTTCTTAAGAACAACAGGAGGAACACCATCAGGACCATACGCCTTCCTAGAGTTGAGCCCAGATAGGGCAGAAAAAATATCTTTAGAAGAGATTCTAATTTCAGACAATAAAAACAGATGGGGGAGGAGATGGAGGAACAGCACCGGAATCGTCCAGGGTTGAATTGTAAGCGAAAGTTTGAGCGAAGAGTTCAGCTTTGTCAGGAGAAGAGACGGCAACTGTGCCGTCGGAATGGAAAAGAGGAAGGAAAGAAGAGGAAGCAAAGTTGTTGAAGAGGTTCTTAGCTGATGCCAGAAAGAGCGAGAAGAATTAGAATTGGATAAATTTTCACATTTTTGTCGGATGAAGGAAATTTTGGCGAGTCGAAAAACAGATTTTGCATGATTCCGACCAGAAATATAAGTTGAATGAGAATCAGGAGTTGGATGGCGACGGTACTTTCTGAAAGCCTCCTCTCTGTTGCGGATAGCACTAGAACAAGTAAAGTGAAACCAACGTTTTTTTGCATTAGTAGTAGGAATAGAATATGGAATGTACGCCTCCATGCCCGAGAGAGATTACCTCTGATGCGTTCAGCACACCCAGAAGGGCCCCGGCCACGGAAGCAGTAATTATTCCATGGGAAATCAGAGAAGTAATGCCTAAGGGCTTCCCAATCTGCGGCGCCGAAGTGCCAAATTGGAGCGATAGAACAGGAAACAGATATAAGATTGTGGTCGGAGGAGCCCAACGGAGAGAAAAGTTTCACAGAGTAAGAAGAAGGATGAGAGGTAAGAAATAAATCCAGAATGTTGGGCCTATCTCCAAGGAGATTGGGGATACATGTAGGGTGCTGTCCAATCTGCTTTAGGTCATTTAGGATAGAAAAGTTGTGAGCTAGTTCACCAGGGATGTCAGTGAAATGAGAGGAAAGCCAAAGGTGGTGGTGGTGAAAATTAAAATCTCCTAAAATGGAGGTTTCAGCAAAGGGAGAGTGGGAAAGAATGTATTCCACTTTAGAAGTGAGGTAGTCAAAGAATTTTGGATAGTCAGTAGTATTAGGAGAAAGGTAAATAGCGCAGATGTATTTAGTTTGAGATTGGCATGTAAGCCGTATCCAGAGGGTATAGAATTCGGAAGATTCGAGTTCGGCAATACTGGAACAAGTTAGGTCATTGCTTATACGAGGGCCACTCAATATATTTTGCGCCACCTTTTTTTTTTCTTTCCAAGTTTCCTTGTAAGTTCCAGAAATTTTGTACACAAGTAGTTACATACCTTTTTTACAAGTTTTTATTTTTTCACATAGTTTCCATCCTTTTCTACGGCTTTCCTCCACCTCGAAACAAGGGCCTTCATTCCTTGCTGGTAAAAGTCTCCTCAACAACCTCATCATCACTCTGAAACTTATTTCCACGAATAGCATCCTTCATTGGCCCAAACAAATGGAAATCTGAAGGTGCCAGATCCGGGCTGTATGGATGGTGGGGTAACACAGTCAAGCGCATTTTTGTGATGGCCTCTATTGTTTGCAAACTGTTGTGTGGTCTTGCGTTATCGTGCAAAAGGAGGTCGTCTTCCAGTTTTCTCTCCGGTCGAACTCGCTTTATACGTCTCTGGAGTCTCTGTAGGGTAGCAATATATGCCTCTGAGTTGATTGTTTGTCCTTTCTTCATAATGTCCACCAGAATCACCCCTTTCATATCCCAGAAGATGGTGGCCATAACCTTTCCTGCAGAGGGAGCCATTTTGA
This sequence comes from Bathynomus jamesi, assembly GCA_023014485.1. NCBI lineage: Eukaryota > Metazoa > Arthropoda > Malacostraca > Isopoda > Cirolanidae > Bathynomus > Bathynomus jamesi. The sequence goes on from JAJOZX010000151.1 coordinate 1,357,054, forward strand.
ACTTTTTCTTGCGTGGCGAGTCTGCGTGATGCCGCTCCATGGATTGGCGTTTTGTTTCAGGTTCAAAGTGGTGTACCCAAGTCTCATCCCCAGTCACAATTCGTGAAAGGAAGTCATCCCCTTCTATCTCGTTTCGAACCAACGACTCGGAAGCAATTTCTTTTCTCTGGGCTTTGTGATCTTCAGTCAGTTCGCGAGGAACAAGCCGTGAACACACTTTTGCAGTGGCGGTCCTAGCTTACATGACGCCCTGGGCGAACCTCACCTTCAGCGCCCCCCCCCCCTGTTCGCCAACACACACACATTCGAATCCCCCCAAAATAAAGGACAGACATAACTCTTTCACAAAATAACTTTTTATTGGACTAATTGTTGGAACTTCAGAACCAAAACAAAGACTCAAATTTCTGAATTTTACAAATCCTTCATCACGTAAATAGAATAACTCACTTAAGAGAATGTAATTATGATACTATGAACAGGAAAAATACAAATTAAATTGCACAACTGCCATAAATAAACTAGAGAATCAAATTTCTAAATTGTACAAATGCTCTATCACATAAATAGAATAAGACACTTAAGAGAGGGTAATTATTATGCTACACTTTGAACAAGAAACAAAATAAATTGCACCACAGCACAACTGCCATCTAAAGCCTGACTCTTCTTACCTTCCTTGATGCAAAGTCATGAATTAAATCATCATATGAAATCTGCTCAGCAATTGTATGATTTATACTGATGATGGCCAGACCGGTAAGGCGTTCCTGTGACATAGTTGACCTCAGGTAGGATTTGATGAGCTTCAGCTTTGAAAAGCTCCTCTCTGCTTCAGCAACAGTGACTGGAAGAGTAAGACCAATTCTGAGAGCAGTCCACAAATTTGGATATATTTCAGAGAGCTCCCTTTCATGGATAAATGTCAGCAGTTCAAGCAAGGATATGGTCTTTGATGGCAAGTCAGGCAAGTTCTTCAGCTCCTGTGCAAGCTCTCTGCCATCCAAGTCAGATTGTCCCTTAAAGTGTAGTGTAGTACTAAGGTTCACACATTGTTCTGTCAGCTCCTCAAATGTGAGATTTTGGAAATGTGTCAGCACTCCAAACTTCTCTCCCACAATTTCCAACGTGGAAAATCTTTCCTGAATGGCTGATGTTGCAGCATCAACCACTGCATTGAAAAATGTCACCTCCAGCTTCTTCAAAGCATCAATCAAGGGCTCATCAGATGCTTCATAGGAGAAGTGCCGCTTTGTGGACCTCAGCCGTTTTTGTTTTAACACAGCCTCCACATTCATTTGTTCACAGATATCTGTGGCTGCCATTTGTGCAGCCACAAAACCTGTTGCCCTGTAATTGCGGAGACCTCTCTCTGTTTTTTTTAGGAGATTTACTGCAACATCAACGTGCATGCTAGGAGACTGCATCTGCTTGCTCACATGCTGAATTTGGCACAACAGGTCATGCCACACCACTGAACAAATGGCGAAGCGGTATGACCCAACCTCCTCTGACAGAGATTGAGCCTCGACCTTTATTACAGAGTCTTTGGTGTGGTCCCTCACCTCGATCAGTGCATCTCTCACTGCAGCTGCCTGATATCTCAGGGGCTCCACACTCTTGATCTTGCTTTCCCACCTTGTATCAGACCACATCTTCAATGTGATGTTCACATGTTTTTTCAAAATGGCCCATCGTTGTGTGGAGGCTGAAAACAAGTTGTAAAGCTTCTGCAAGATGCCAAAGTAACTTGTGGCATCAATAGATCCCTTAGCAGCATCGGCCACAAGCAAATTCAGAGAATGAGCCCCACATGGAACAAACAGAGCTCTGGGATTAATTTCTAGGAGCCTGGATTGAACACCCTTGTTTTTTCCCCTCATGTTGGCCCCGTTGTCGTATGATTGTCCTCTACAGTCCATGAAAGGAACTTTTAGCTCCTCCAGTCTCTTCAGAATCAGAGATGCCAAATGTTGACCAGTGGACTCCTCTGCCTCCAAAAACCCCATGAAATGTTCCTTTATATGGGGCTTCCCCTCCAGTGACACAACCCGAATCACAACTGACAACTGTTCAGTGTGGCTGATATCTGGAGTGCAATCTAGAATTATTGAAAAAAACTTTGATTGTTTGATGTCGCTCACCATTGCTGAAATGGTCTTGCTGCTCGACAAATCAATGAGTTCGTTTTGTATGTGGTGGCCGAGGTAGCTGGTGTGACTGGAGGTCCCTTTTTGGACACGGTTAATGTGCTCTTGCATTATAGGATCAAATTGTGCCATCAGTTCAACTTCTTTCAGAAAATTGCCATTTGATGGTGAGAACAATTTTTCTGTATGTCCCCTTAGTGCCAAATTCCTAACTGCCAGAGAATGCACAATAGCAGTGAGACGTGTCAGCACCGCTCTCCATCTCAACTTCTCAGCCTCCAGAAGTGCCATCTCCTGCTTGTCAATGGTCTCCCCCTTTCTCATCCTCACTGCCAGTTCTTTCCAGATTTTCATAGAATTTAGGTGTTCTGAACTGTTGTCATGTGATGTGAGCAATGAGCTTGCATGCTTCCAGTCCGAGAGTCCCAAACTTGTTAAATTTATTTTCCTCTTGGAAAATAATGTACAACAGAAACAGAAAAGGCTGTTGTTTTTTAAGGAATAGACCAACCAACTTCTGGTTATATTTTCCCCACTAACCAATGACTTCCTGAAGTATTGATGGTGGAAACTTCTTCCGTCACTGTCGTTTCTAGGGAATACAAAGTCAGATGGTACTTGACTTGGTCCCCTGGAAACCAGTTGTGTCCGAATTCTCTCAGTCAGAACTGAAGGCCAGTTAGCAGGGTCGGTGGACAGAGACTCATCCTCAGGAGGCGATTCTGCTCCAGGCATTTCTAATAGAAAGAACAAGAGCATTACTCATTAGTATACACACCTAAGTTAGATAACACATTATTCACAGCACTTTGTTATGGTGGTGGTGTTATGGAATTATGGTGGTGAAACACCACACATACCCAGTAACCCAGACCCAGTGATAATAACATTATAATTTATAACTGTTTGCAAAATGCTTTGCAGGGATGCACACACATACATACACACACACACGCACACACTCACAGACATATGTGCACACAAACTCACCTGAAGAGTCCTGCCGGGGAGAAGTAGAAGCAAATGGGTCTTCATCCTCAGGATCAGACTGCATTTGTGGAGACATATGTGAGGCTGAGGAGGTAGATGGCTCCTCAGCCTCAATAATGGCAGAAGTAGACGGCTTCTCATCCTGGCTAGTGGCAGAGGGTGTTCCAAAATATTTCAAAAGTGCCCCTGCAAATAGTAAAATAGAACATAACAGACCAATGCATGAATAGGCTAGTACAATTAATTTAACATGTTATTAAGCACAATTTATTAAACTTTTAGAATAGGAAACAAATGAATAATACAACCTCCTTGGTTAATGGCTAATTATATACATAATAGTACACTTCAAATGACTCAGAAAGCTATATCACAAAATAGCAGTGCAATATAGCAGTGAAGAGTAGATGACATAGCTCTATACCTTTATCTTTTGCTCGTTTCTCCTCTTCTTCTTTCCTCTTTTTTCTAAACTGAGCACCTGATAGCTTTGACCTCTTCTTATCCATTTGCGGTTATTTGACAGACCTTAGTGGCTTAGTGTGAAGATTCGTTCTGTAATAAATAATATACATTTCACTATTTAACCAAACCCAGAAAAATAACATTACATATGTTAAAGTATGGGCCTTTATTCCCAATAATATTAATCTGGAAGCATTTTGCATTGTTTAGGTCTTTTATGGGAAGGTTTATGGAAAATGCAATAGATGGTTTTTTATTAATAAAAATATATTTATTGATCTTTTATTATTTATTTTATTTTATTTTTTATTTTTATTTATTTCTTTATTTATTTATTCTTATTTTTATTTTTATTTTTTTTGCAGGCGCTCATGCCGCCCCTCCACAAATGCCGCCCTGTGCGGCTGCCCATATTGCCCATATGAGGAACCGCCACTGCACTTTTGAGTATCCCAGTCGCTGAATTATCGTATTCACACTTCCTTCACTAATTCCTAGCTCCAGTGATAGCTCCTTATATGTGACGCGCCTATTTGATGGAATGATGCTGTTAGCACGTTGCACAGTGTGAGATGTCACAGCCGATGCCGGGCGACCGTTGCCTGGCTCATCATCGAGGCTGGCTCTCCCTCTCTCCGATGCTCTCAAACGTTTAGACCAGCGTCCAACTGTGCTTCGATCAACAACAGCATCTTCGCAAACGTTTTGTAGATGTTTGTGAATATTTCCAACTGTTTCCTTCTTTGCTGTTAAGAACTCGATAACAGCTCTCTGTTTACGACGCACATCACTGTCAGACGCCATTTTCGAAACTGCGTTAACGATCGGTTTTATACAAAGGCGTTTAAAAGCGGTTTTATACAAGGAAGGGAAGTTCAAACTGGAAAAATCGCAGAAAGTTTAAACTTACAGCCCAAAAGACATTTCAGCCCCATGGCCTATTATTTAGCTAAGAATATATTGAGTAAAATATATTGAGTGCCCCTAGTATATACGCAACATCCAACTTTGGAGTGAAATTAAGTACAGAGAAAGTAAGAGAGTGCAGAAAGGGGGTTGCTGTCAGTCGTCCCAGACACCTGAGTTTCATTGAGGAAAAGATGAGGAGGTTTAGAGGAGGAGAGGTGGTGTTCAACAGATTGAAAATTTGAGAAAAGGTCACGAATGTTGCAGAAGTTTAAGAAAAGTGAATCAGACACAGGTCCAAAACATCTCGAATGAGCGGGAGCAGATCCAGGCCCGCTTCCCGAGTCTGCGTTCCCGGTGTAGTGAATACTCTTATTTTAGTTTCAAGATAAATGTTAATTTTACCGTCTTGAATTTCGGAATAGCTATAAATTAATTTTAAATTAGTTACCCATCATAATTCAATTGTAAACCACATTAATACTAATTTTATGTATACTGTATTATTTTATTGTATGTAAACATAATTAATTATATATCACAATTGTCAGTTAATTATTTATATTCAAATAATTATTTTAATCTAATACCATGTCCATTTTGCAAATAAATAATAAATCCAAGGGTTATATTTTCCATCCTTGGTACTGTCGCAGTTTCGCCTAACGGACTCAATACGGCTAGTGAGATAATCACTGGTTGGCACTTAACCAGCGGCAGTGCTTATGGCTACATCATCCAGGTTAACCTATACCGGATAGATGCGCTACGGTCCCAAGCCGTAGCTTGCCTAGGTCCAACGACGACGACGACGAAAACCAACAATTGGTGACCCCGGAGTTGGATTCCCCCCTTTTACCCGAACGACTAGGACTAGACTGTAACGTCGTTCGTGCCCATCACCCCCTTCACCCGAGCGACTAGGACCAGACTGTAACGTCGCTCGTGCCCTCTGCTCCTCACCCCCGCCCGTGCGCTCTGTGCCTGCGCTCGTCTCAACCTCCACTCCTTCGTTGGTAACTTGTCGTCTTGCTTGTACGTCAGCAAGCATAGGAGAAGATGCCTGACGACGCTGGTGCCATCTCCCACCTGAGCGTAAAGCTCCCCGTCTTCTGGCCGGGTGATCCATTTATTTGGTTCCACCAAGTGGAATCACAATTCAACTTGGGAAGGATCACCGCTTGCAGAACAAAATACGATCATGTTTTGTCCTCTCTACCAGCGAGCATCATCTCTGAAGTCCGTGACGTCATCGTGTCTACTTCCACGAGTGAGGACCCATACAACGATCTGAAGTCTGCCATCCTGTGCCGCACCACTGTCTCCGAGCGTGAGAAACTACATCAGTTAATCTCAAAAGAAGAACTTGGAGACCGTAAGCCCACTCAAATGCTGATGGCTATGCAGTGCGCTCTAGGCGAACGCGCACAAACCTTCGATAAGGACATCTTTAGACAGTTGTTCTTGCAGAAACTTCCTCCATCAGCTCAGCGTGTCTTGGCCACTATGGATCCTGCTACTCCAGTTGATAAACTAGCAGAAACTGCCGACAAAGTAGTGGAGATTGACACAGCTCCGGTCAACAACGTGAACACACAATCGGAACTGGAGTTGAAAGTGGAAGAGTTAAGTCAACAACTCAACCACGTTTGTTCTCTGCTACAAAATCAACGGCAAAGAAGCCATTCTCGGTCAAGATTTACGAAGAGGCATCGTTCGAGTTCCGGGAAGATCTGCTTCTACCACTCTAAATTTGGAAAGAAGGCTAGGAAGTGCATCTCCCCTTGCAATTTTTCGTCGGAAAACCCCAGCAGCGAGTCCTAATGGCGTCTAGTACTCGCACTGCCAACCTGTTATTCATAAAGGACAGGAACTCTGGTGTCAATTTCTTGGTCGATACCAGAGCGTCAGTCAGTGTATTCCCTCAAAAATCTGGTCATACGCACTCGGAATCTCCGCCTCTATACGCTGCTAACGGTTCACGCATACCCACGTACGGTACTCAGTCGCGTGAACTAAACTTGGGCCTTCACCGATCCTTCAAGTGGATTTTCATCTGTGTTCAAGTGCAGCATCCCATAATCGGCGCTGACTTCCTCCAGCATTTCAAACTCCTGGTGGATCTTGACAAGCGACGCTTATGCGACCAGGCCACACTGCTTTCTGTTCTTGCCAAACAGGTTGCCCTTCCGGACGCCTCGAACTCTGCACTTTCCCTCGTTCCCCCTAATTCCATGTACCAGTGCCTTTTCCAGCGATATCCAGGAATTCTTCAACCGATGCAGATGGGTGATACCATTAAGCACACCATTACCCATCACATTACAACAAAAGGTCCCCGTGTGTTTGCAAAACCCAGACGTCTTGCCCCGGACAAACTGAAAGCTGCCAAATCGGAATTCCAGCTTATGATAGATCTTGGGATAATAAGACCTTCCAAAAGCAGTTGGTCCTCTCCCCTACACCTGGTCCAGAAGAAGTCAGGAGACTGGAGACCATGTGGGGATTACCGGTTTTTGAATTCGACAACCATCCCGGACCGATATCCGGTACCAAATGCCCAAGACTTTACTTCTCTTCTCCACGGCAAATCTATCTTCAGTAAAATAGACCTCGTTAAGGCTTTCCACCACATTCCCGTAGAGCCTTCGGATATTCCCAAGACTGCAGTTTGTACACCATTTGGGTTATTCGAATTTGTGAAGATGCCGTTCGGGCTACGGAATGCTGCGCAAACCTTTCAGAGGTTTATAGATGAGGTCACCAGAGGCTTAGACTTTGTTTATGCCTACATCGATGATTTGCTTGTGGCCAGCTCAACGGAAGAGGAACATAAGGAACATCTTTCACTCCTCTTTCAACGCTTAGAACAATACGGTGTTACTATTAATGCATCTAAGTGTGTGTTTGCACAGCCAACCTTGGAATTTCTTGGTCACACGATTTCGCAGCACGGAATTACCCCCCTTCAGGACAAGTGTGAAGTGATAAAAAATTACCCTATGCCAAATAATCAGCGTGAGTTACGTCGGTTTCTAGGTTTGGTAAATTATTACCACAAGTTCATTAAAAACTGTGCCAGTGTTCTTGCTCCTCTACACGCTATGATCACACACAAACGCAAGGTAACGAAATTGGTATGGTGTAGCGATAGTTTACAGGCGTTCGACAATGCCAAAAATGCTATCAATAGTGCATTGTCTCTGTCATTTCCTATCAGTGATGCCCCCCTAACTCTGACGGTCGATGCATCAGATGTTGCGATCGGTGGGGTGTTGGAACAAACCATTAACGGTCAACAAGCACCCATCGCGTTTTACTCGAAAAAGCTGCAGCCAGCCCAAACGCGTTATAGTGCTTTCGGACGTGAACTTCTTGCTATTTACTTAAACGTGAAGCATTTTCAACATTTCCTTGAAGGCCGAGAGTTTTGTGTTTTTACCGACCACAAACCTTTGGTCACTGTCTTCAATAAAAACAGCTGTAACCACTCTCCCAGAGTCATCAGGCAACTCGATTATATCTCGCAATTTACCACAGATATCCGCCACATCAAAGGTGTCTTGAACACTCCAGCGGATGCACTTTCAAGAATAGAGATTACTTCTGTTACCCTCAGCTCTACACTGTGGAATGCTATTGCACAGGATCAAGATAAGGATACGGAACTACAAGACCTGCTCAGAGAAGACTCCACTCACTCACTTTCCCTCAAGAAAATGAGTATGCCAGGATTGTCTGTGCCCCTCTATTGCGACGTATCAACAGCTGCTATTCGCCCTTATGTCCCTCCATGTCACAGACAAGCAGTCTTCACGGATCTTCATAAGCCCTCCCATCCTGGTATCCGTGCTTCGCAACACCTGGTTACCTCTCGCTTTGTTTGGCCCTCGATGCGGAAGGATGTCAAACATTGGACCAAAACGTGCCTTGCCTGCCAGCGTGCCAAAGTCCAAAGGCACACCAGGTCCCCCTTTGACGCATTTCCGCCCCCATCCCAGCGATTTGAGGTAATTCATGTAGACATTGTTGGCCCTCTTCCAGTGATTCAAGGCCAACGTTATCTGTTCACCTGTCTCGACCGCTTTTCCAGATGGCCTGAAGCCATCCCACTTCCTGATATCCAAGCGGACACTGTTGCAAGAGCCTTTCTTCATGGATGGGTATCAAGATTTGGATTGCCGACAAAAGTCATCACTGACCAAGGTCGCCAATTTGAGTCTTCGCTTTGGAAGAAGTTTACCAGCTTGTTGGGTACAGTACATGCGCATACCTGTGCGTATCATCCGCAAGCTAACGGCCTCGTCGAACGCTTCCATCGCCAGCTGAAGTCATCCCTTATGTGTCACGAAGACTCCCATTGGATGGATAAGCTTCCACTCGTGTTGCTTGGTATTCGCTCTGCATTTAAGAGTGATCTGAAGACTACAGCGGCTGAACTAGTCTATGGAACAACACTGCGGCTACCAGGTGGCTACTTCACTGCAGGGGATAAGTCATGTGATCCTACGGAATTCGCTCAAACACTTTCCTTTCACATGCAGTCCCTTCAGCCTGTTCCCCCTCGATTGACTAGCCAACAGAATATCTTTGTTTCCCCAGCCCTCCAGTCTTGCACCCACGTTTTCGTTCGTGTACCTGTCCCAAAACGGCCTCTTCAATGTCCATATGACGGGCCCTATGAAGTTCTCCGACGTACGCGCAAATCATTTCTCATCCAGCGCGGTTCCAAGGTCGACAAGGTTTCTATCGATCGTCTTAAGCCTGCGTTTTTGGAATCAACCTTAAGCGAGGTACATGTAGCTACCAAAAAGGTCCAGGGGAAATCTGTGTCGTTCGGAACTCTTTGAACTTCCTCTCTGGTGGGGGAGTGTGTAGTGAATACTCTTATTTTAGTTTCAAGATAAATGTTAATTTTACCGTCTTGAATTTCGGAATAGCTATAAATTCATTTTAAATTAGTTACCCATCATAATTCAATTGTAAACCACATTAATACTAATTTTATGTATACTGTATTATTTTATTGTATGTAAACATAATTAATTATATATCACAATTGTCAGTTAATTATTTATATTCAAATAATTATTTTAATCTAATACCATGTCCATTTTGCAAATAAATAATAGAAATCCAAGGGTTATATTTTCCATCCTTGGTACTGTCGCAGTTTCGCCTAACGGACTCAATACGGCTAGTGAGATAATCACTGGTTGGCACTTAACCAGCGGCAGTGCTTATGGCTACATCATCCAGGTTAACCTATACCGGATAGATGCGCTACGGTCCCAAGCCGTAGCTTGCCTAGGCCCAACGACGACGACGACGAAAACCAACACCGGTATCGGCAGGGGGGGAGCAGAAGTGGGGACAATTATGGTCCCCTCCCACGGCACTCGGAGGCTCTTAAGTTGATGCCATTTTTTTTTTAAATTTTGAAAGGATTATGTAGTGTGTAAGATGCATGTGTATGTAGTGAGAAATAGGGAGAGAAGTGTGTGTTTGAGAGCATGCTGGACTGCTCACAGGGTAGATGAGGGACAGAAAAAGATGAGCTGGCACAAAATTACTCAATTTGTCAAAGTGGAAAATTTTAATAATGATGAGCATCTACAATTTAGCAATTAGAACTCAATACCTAACTTAAGTTACTTAACAATATTATTCCTGCAATTATACACGTATTAAATGTGTACACAATTTCTTAATAAATTGACACAGACCAATGAAATAGATTTGACGACTATAATTAATTAGCCTACACCTTAAACTGTAATACTCCATATAACATGTGCCCATCATCAGCCTCTAAAAATACACCATTGGGTCCTCATCATGCAAGGCCATAACAATATTAACCCCAGTTGTAAGTATTTTCATTTATACTTAACACTATGTACCAGAAACTCTCTTCGAATATGACACTGAATTAATAAACCTTATTTCTGCACCTCAAGCCCTTGTGCTTAGTCCCCAGATAAATTAGTTTCTTTCATTGGGCAACCAACAATTGAAACGGATTGTTCTTCTTGCGGATACTCCGCAGAAATGTCCAATGCTCTTGACTTTGGAACTTTGTACTTCTGCCAGCTTGCAATTTTTCCCAGTACCCACTTGGAGTTTCTCTTGTCTGGCTTTTTCTCACTTGTCGAATGTCCATGGGTGGGCTCTTCTGTCCTCTACACCCATTCAAGCTGGAATTATTGGCAAACCGACAAGCTATTCAGTGCCTCCACTGATTCTACCTTTAAATAAAATTATGTTATAAATATCTGTGTCCTGAAACCATTGCCCCCACCATATTCTTACATAACATCCAAATCTTGCCCTATACACATTAGAGATATATCTGATTTACAACAGCATGATAATTTATCTGATCTTAGCCTATATATTCATTTACTCTACATTCTACTCTTGGCCTTAGTAAATATGAGAAATTTGGCAGAAGTAGTACACCAACTTCATTAGATTATAGTGACTCCAAATCTCAGATAAAATGAAATAAGTGATATCCATGCGTTTCTCTCGTCACTGTCCGCTTTAGCTGATCAAAAAATTTCAGTGTCTCATCTATCCTGTGATATTTTTATTCTTCACTACGCATACATGCATCTTACACATTATACAATCTTTTCAAAATTTATGCATATAAAAAAAGCATCAGCCTCAGAGACCTTGATTTCAGCGCTCTCCTATATGGGGGGGGGGGAGAAGGGGGAATTTTTGCGCGCGCTTTCCCTTAGCTCCTCCTTCGTACATAAAAAAAATCTGCTAGATAACTCGCATCTATTTTTTCCACTCTAATCAATTTAAAGCTCACCTTATGATGTGCCCAAACAGCATTTTCAACTTAACGAGTAATGACTGACACAACACTCAATCCTATGGTAGAATGAAGGAAATTTTTTGTTTACTTTGTGTCATGCCCCAATAGGGCATATCATACTTTTCCGAGTCCGAATTTCACTCTGGCTAATATGTATTTTTATGTAAAATTTAATTCTAAGAGGGGTTTCTTTTCTGCAACTTTTCCCAAAAATTGCGTTATCATGTTCAAAATTGCGGTTTTCTGTTCTATGTTGAAATACAGGTTTAATACATACATACATAAAAAAAATCTACTCCATTTGAATCTTTGCAAACATTTGGACGCAGAAGGCGAAGTTCAACATTCTCTCAATAGATGGCTCTGAGTAATTACGCCAGTTATAATTGTGAAGTAGAAGTGAGTGGACGCCATTCTTTTCGGTAAGGCCAGTCATCTTTCCAAAGACAAGGCTTACTTTGCCATAGATGGCATGAAAGTCTGGAGGGCCAAGGAGGAAGTAATGGCCTCATCAGTTGAAGCTCTCACGCAGAGGTCAGAGGAGAAGATCTCTGGGATATTCTTTGATGGCAAGCAGGATAGGAACACAAAGGTGTTGAAATATGACGCAGTGACAGGGAGATTTCATCCTGGCAAAGTGATCGAGGAGCATTACACTATCACGTGGGAGCCTCAAGGAAAGTACCTCTTCCATTTCACTCCCGAGGAACCTGAGGAAGGAGAAAAGCCTGCTCATAAGATCGCTCAGGGCCTGCATGAGTGGCTTCTGGATCACGGAGCTGACGAGAGCCTTGTAATGATTGGAGGAGACTCTACCAACACCAACACGGGGTGGTCTAGAGGTGCCATAGCCCTATTGGAGAAGATGCTGGGTCGCAAGTGCCACTGGATGATCTGTCAGCTCCATGTGAACGAGCTCCTCCTGAGGCACTTAATCATCAAGCTGGACGGCCCTGTAACTCCCCGGTCAGGCTTCAGTGGGCCTATTGGAAAACTTCTTGAGAAAGTGAATGAACTTGAGGTCAGCTTCAACTTCAAACCAGTGGAAGGAACTGAAGATATCATAGAGCTGCCAGTAGAGATATTCAGATCTCTCTCCACAGACCAGCACAACTGCTATCTTCTGATCAAAGCCATCAAGTCTGGAAGTCTCAGTCCACAGTTGGCTGGTCTCAAGTGCGGACCTCTGAACCAATCCAGGTGGCTCACTACTGCACAGGCCATCTTGCTGTTGTGGATGAGGGAGCACGGACTGAAGGAGGTGGTGTTGAGGAGGCTCGAGGTCCTCGTGAAGTTCTGCCTTAACTTCTACTTCAAAATGTACTACGACATCAAAGTGAAGCACCACCTCAAATTTGGTCCTGCACACGTTTTTTCAAGCCTGAGGCTGCTGAGGAACCAGACTACCGAGGTCAGGAACATCATCTCTGCTGCAGTGATAAGAGGAGCTTACCACGCACATCATGAGAACATCCTGGCTTCATTCCTGTGCAGTGAGGATGAGCATCAGAGAGCTTTTGCTGTGAGCCAGATAGAGAAGATCAGAGAAGGAAGAGACTTTCGTGATACGACAGTGAGGCCCCATAAAAATCCCAAAGTCAATCTGCAAGCCACTTCACCTAAGGATCTCATCAACTGGGAATCAGAGAATATTTACAAGCCTATTTTTACCTGCAAGATGACCTTGACTGAGCTCGAGGATCTCAGGAAAACTCCACTCAAAGTGGACGCTTTCTCTGTTCATACTCAGTCCTGCGAGAGAGCTGTACATGAAGTCTCAACTGCTTCCCAAGCTGTGTACGGTCACGAGAGGAGAGATGGGTGGGTGATAGTCAGGATAGACCATCGAGAAATGCTCCCATTGTTCAGATCGAAGCAGGACATACTAGTAGTATAGCCGCAAAAGGGTAGAGTGCAGGAATGTTGCAATTTATTACGTAATGTTGCAAAGGGGGTGGGGGCGTTGTGCAACATGTTGCAAAGGGGGTGGGGTGTTGCGAAAAAACCTGCAAGCAAAGGGGGGTGGGGGATGCTGCAGGTGCAACAAGGGGTCATGAAACTTGGAGGCGGCGTTATCCCCCAAGAGAAAGGAGAGAAAGGAGGAGAGGTGTTCACCTGGCAGGAGCCAAGTTCATATTAAGACTTCAGCCGAGTAGGCGTTGTCTTATAGACTCCTAATCAGCCAGTTGGCTTAGAAGGCGTAAATGGCTTGAGTTGCCAGATAGCGCCATGTATTCAATAGAAGGCTGAGTTGCCAGTTTGTGCTATATATTTAATTAATTAATTCTAATCGAAGACTGAGTTGCCAGATACCACTTTTTAACATTATTATGGAGAGTTGCCAGATACCATTGTATACATTATTATAGACTCCTAATCAGCCAGTTGGCTTAGAAGGCGTAAATGGCTTGAGTTGCCAGATACCATTGTATACATTATTGTAGACTCCTAATCAGCCAGTTGGCTTAGAAGGCGTAAATGGCTTGAGTTGCCAGATACCACTTTTTAACATTATTATGGAGAGTTGCCGGATTGTACCATTTATTTTCTTAAAAGTTGGTTTAGAATTCAGCTAGTAGGTTTAGAAGGCGTAACATGATATAATTAACCAAAAGAATTAAGTAAAACAACATTGCATCATTCTGTTTATTATAAATATATAGAAAATAAATATACATTTCAATAATAATAGAAATGAGGAATATGCATATAATCCGTCAATATAACAGTACAGGAGAAATATATATACACACACACAATTATGGAGATATATAGAAAATAAATATACATTTGAATGATCAATAATAATAGAAATGAGGAATATGCATATAATAAAAAAATATATATACACACACACACACACACAATTATGGAGATATATAGAAATAAATATACATTTGAGTGGTCAATAATAATAGAAATGAGGAATATGCATATAATCCTTCAATATAACAGTACAGGAGAAATATCACACAAATATGTTAAATACATTTCACTTTTTTTTTTCAAAATACTAAACTCGCACTTAATCGAGTCTACAATTACATCATTATTGCTCTGCATTACGCAGTATATGCGGTTTAATAATATTTCACCGCTTAAAGTATAGGGAAACCTGTATTCGATATGAAGGGCTTTCATATCGTTCAGTACTATTTTTGTTCCCACTTTACAACCGGTTGGTAAGTCATCTTTAAATACGTCTAGAATACAATCAAAAGCACGCACAAAGAGTTCATCGTTAGCTACATTATTAAACACAAGTTTATAAACACGCTTTTCCAATCGAGGGTTTATTTCTACCGACCCGAGCTTTTCAATCGTGAACTCGTCTTCACTCAACATAGCGGCAATTGAAATAATCTTCTAAATCGTTACGACAACTGCGCGTTATATAAAGAAATAGTTCTTCAGGGTGAACGGTGTAGGTGAGCTCAGCCTTGTACCAGTCAATTGCTTTGTACCAAAGTTCATGGTATTTCAAAGAGTCTAAACTTTTTAAATAAACGTCCAGCTCTAGACCATTCTCACCTTGTTCAGTCCTACACTCGGTAAACCCATCGAGCAGAGCGGTGTATGCGTATTCAAGTACTGTATCAAAATAAAGCATATCCGTGACACGCGCGTCTAATATAGGTTTCAGCTTGCGGAATCCGACGATTTCAAACATTCTGTCGAGGATGAAACGGTTTCGCGTAGGAAAAAGAGCGTTATTATCAGAAGCATTCTTCCACATCAGCCGTATATCAATGCACGACCGATCGTTATTTATACACAACGTACATACAACGGCGTATGAGGGTGCGTCACTAATCTGCTCTCTTTTTGTACCTACGTTAGCAGGTATTTTATAACGATCTTCACTCCACTTCTCAACTATCACGAAGATTCTATTCATCTCCTCGACACTTAAATAAACCCGTTTGTTTGTTTGTCTACATTCCGTTTCCAGTACATAGCTAACGGTACCGGATTTACGCCTGAACACGTGCAACGATTTCGTCACGGACACATCGTACGAGGCGTTGAGAATGCTGCTCAAAGGAAGTTCCATCGTATTCGAGGAGCGCACGTCCACTCGGTTCAAGCTCTGAGATAACTATGAGCCGCGTGAGGCACGCAGGTAGGCAGGAACGGTTCGATGGGCGGCTGACTCGATGATACGTGAATGAGGTTGTTCGAACTCGTATGATCCGCGAGTCGCACCATAATCGAATTGTTGTACATATTGGGTAGGTGTTTTGCCGCTACAAGAATTAATTTCGGTTTTATCACTACCAGACTAAGCACCAGACAGTTTCCCTCAGGATAATTTTCACGAACTAGGCACATTTGTTTTACTAAACATCTTCACACTCCGGCGCACTATTTGAGAGGAACATATGCTCATATTTTTCCTTTCTGCCCATCAAACGATACTCGTCTCTAAAGTCTGTTAAAAACTCACGCAGGGCACTAGCCACAACCTCACTACGAACCTCATCATGATATACATTAATATAGTGATAAAAATACTTAAGATTGTCCATGATCACGAGATTCACATTTTCAGTCGTAGGGTATGAGTAATCGACATGGTGTAACATGACGTAATACCGCTTGTCACACCACCTATCCACAAGACTCATTATCCATACCTGCTGCTTCTCTTCTGCACGCGTTGTTTCTTTTACTTCACGGTATATGTGAGACTTTATAAAGTTTAGCTCTACAGCATACTTCAGCACATCGTCTGTGCAACGAAAGCCTTCAACGGTCTCACCAGAACATCCGTAGAGTATTTGTACATCTTGCAACTTCGCACAATCCAATGTGGTTTTAAAAGAGGCATATGAGGGGGGAATAGGAAGTTTTTCGATATCCACCACATCTTCACACTTTGCTGAATACCATTTCATAAACGTTGTACAAGCAATATTAAAGGTAGCCATTTGAATACACGTCTGATCTCCTTTTTTTCTTCTACGCTGGCGAGTACACGTCTGATCTCAAGGGCTTACTGCAGTCGACTGACCACGCAGGGAATCCCAGATAGTAGCATGACTCACGTTGCTGATCTTACAGTGGGCGGAGCTTAGAACTTTCACCTGCGCACACGCGCACACACACACACACACACACACACACACACACACACACACAAAGGAAAAAGTAAAACGCTAATTGAAACATGATTTATTTAATAAACGAGATATTCAAGTTATATATATTTACAAATACGATTTAATAAAAGAGATATTCAAGTAATATATATATATATATTTACAAATACATGTAATAAATAAGTTAACAATAGATACATCAAAGATTATATACAAGACAAATACGTGCCATAAGTAAGTTAACAATAGGCGCATCAAAAGTTATGGTATCCAAAGGGTACGGTATCATAGGTACCAGGTAACTGGTAACGTTTCCTATAGGTGTTACGGCACACCTTCGTACCCGTAAGTTCCTTCACGCCCTCCAGCTTCTGTGCCCAAAAATTGTGGGTGCCTACAATTAGTTGGGGAGGTCGTTCGCCCTCAGCATCGTCCAAACACACTAGATCCTTCAACGATTCAAAGTTAACAACCCGCCGATTCGCATGGCTGAGCGTAATACCCTTTGCCTTCACGATATATTTCATATCCTCCCCCACCCTGACCCGTACCCCATAAGTTTTAGGTCCTGTTGAGACAAAAGAGTCGGCGTATGCGTTGTCCCCATACTCATCCTTGATCTCATCAGTGAGCTCGCCGAGGAACTCCCCAATAGCGGGCATGTATTCACCCTCCCTCTCTGTGAATATCACGCTATCTGTATCGGCATACAATACTCTCGCCCAAGAGAATGCAATAGACCCCAAAGTTTTATACGGGCGTAGGCTGTTGTGAAGCTGGCCACAGGTATGTTTGTAACCCTTGAGGTATCTGTGGCCAATTCAGTGTTGTTGTACTTTATTATGTAAGTATTACCTACATTCACGATCTCCATGACCTCTTTATCGGGAGCATTGGCATAATCCCAGACATCACTATAACTTTGTGCCAAATGAATGTTCCCTTTGCCGGTATTCTGTGCAAATTTTCCCCATAGACTGTTTAGACACAACTTTGCACTAAAGCGCTTGCCAGGATTCTTTGCAATTTGGGCACGATCAAGTTGTATACCTTCGCGGTCGCGGTAACGTTGAATATAGGCAGACTTTTCATCTTCGGTATCAACTCCTCGCGGATACCCTGATGCCTCAACCTTATCCTTCAAAAATGCGTTTATATATGGTGTGAAAAGGTTGGGTAGCTTCTGAAACCTCCACACCTCATGTATCTTCAGTATTCTAACCATGGCGTACGGCTAGGGCCAGCTCAGGACTTGTATATACGCCTCTGATCTTACGCTGGTGGGGTATATGGTTACAATCGCCGTTATCTCTTCCGCGCACTTCACGCACAGGGGAAACATGAGCTTGGTCGATAACGACAGGTAAGATTGGCATCCATAAATTGCGTGGGGGGAGTACGTCTACGAAAGAGAGCCCAAAGTAACGATCATTCAAATTTCTTGAAAATTCATTGATGGAGGGCAGGTTAGGTCCCACCAGTTTCTCAGGAGCGCCCACGGGGTACGGATTGTTCTTCATCACGTATGGGTATAAAGAACAGAAATCGTAGTAATGGAGCTTCACGCCCTCCGTAGGTGGAAAGTATAGTCTGAATGGATTTGTACGTCCTCCAAACAAGCTATCACCACATTTGAGAGGATCCAGCACCATTGAACGCTTGATCGTGTTTATTTCCTCACGGTACACCTCGTCTGTCTCCATCCGTGCATCATATTCATGCTCCCACAAGACTTTGTGAGTGAACTGTGATCCTATAAGTTGATCGCGGGTGCGGGTCCATGCAAGACAGTCGGCAGGAGATCTACCGTGGATATCTCCGGCGATTCCATCAACCCAAAAAACACGTCCATTAATCTTAATGGGTACTTCACCCGTGTTGCGGGCGTGCTTTATGTATACACCTGTCTGTTGCTGTAGGTGTATGAGCCAGTAAATAGCCTTGTGACCGTAACTGCGGGGTTTGTTTCGGTGAATAATGGCTAAGGTGGCTTTAGGCATGAAGTTATTCTTGAACACCGTAAAACATAATGACGCGATGGTGGTTGCGACTTGCAGCGGATCGCATTTGAAACGGCCTATGTACATCCTTCTAAAGGCCTGGAAACATACTCTAAGCACGCGCATATCACTCACGCAATAACGCTCACATTCATCAGCTACATTATAAGGGTTACTTTCATTAAAACTGTTGTAGTATCGATCAAAGTCTTCACGTTCATCTACACTCATACAGTCATAGTTAAAATAATGTTTGGGTGGTGGTGGGCCTACGTAGTTTAAAGTCTCGCTGGTGAGGAAAGTGTAAGGGAAGTATCCTTTGGAAACTTCAGCTGCTACCCCCCATCACCTTGGGTAGCTTTGCTAATTTACAAGGTGTGAATAATAAAGTGTCTTTAAATTGTACATTGCCTCTTATTTGCATCTGTATTAATTTGTTGCCTCTTTTCAATGGATCACCTGTAAATATCTCAGAGGATTCGTGTTCAAGCAACTCCTTATAAAGGAACTGCGTGTCAAACATTGCCCCGTTATGGGCGAGAATATACACAGTCATTTTTTTGAACTTGTCGGCTAACTTGACAATATAGGATACAAATAGTTTCACAGGACTATCGTGGACATTCGTTTTAAAAACGTTTGTCCGTTTACCGCATTTGGGGCACTCGTCACATTCGATCCCCATACACTCATCACAGATGGTCTGGCTCACAAGTAAATGTGGAATTACCTCTTTGGTTTCAGCGTTCGTATATGTTTCTATATCGTAGTATACAGTTATACAAGGGTTATTTTTAGGCTTAGCATCTTTCATATAACATACATGCTTTACTCGATCCGCCTTATACTCCACCTGGCATGTAGGACAGTGAATTTCGTCACACTTGTGCTTAAATTTTCCCCAATTATCCATTGTGTGAAACATACCACATTCACAGATTCTCATTTTCCTGCACGTGCCAGTTGATTTATGGAGCTCAAAGCAGTTATTATTGAAGAATGTGCGTCTACACACATCACAGTCTCTCTTCTCAGCTTCAACTACACGGCTTTCACATTTGGTGCTTTTACACTGCTCACATACTATGCGACATTCTTTACAATGTCTCACTGTATCATCCGCAAACTCGAGGCACCCCTTACACAAATCATGATGTCTCCCATATTTTCGACTTTTGTCATAACTCGCGTAAAGCCACCTTATATTACGGATGAGGAGATACGTTGTCCCCGACAATCCTAAAATAAGTAGGGGTCTTGTACGATCTCTCACACAGCTTTTAAAAACATACACAGTCCTACGACGATCATCCAACCCAAATACAACTATACGGACATTCACTTTCCTGTTCTACCATTCTCAGCTCTTCAGGCCCCATATTACAGTCAAATTCAAGTTCACAGTCTACAGCTAGTTTACGGGCACGTTCCACGACCGTAGGCAGCCAAATTTTTTGAGCCCGTGTATTTTGTACAGTAAACATGTTAGCCAAGACTACTGCTATAAAGCCGCAACTACGATCGACGTTTATATGCCGTCTATAAATAGCTTGAGAATTGAGGTTAAGAGTATACGGTATGGCACTATGACACGCAACACGGAATACACGATCAATATTTACCGTGAAGTTGTCCATATTGAAGGCTATACTACTTTGGGCAGCTTGCATTATACGTCCTAATATATATTCTACATCTTCAGCCGCCAAACGTCTAAATGGCACTACTACACAATAATCATCTACATCACCGTCATCTGACCCGAATCCGAAGGACAGACTCGTCCTGACTTCACGCTCGTCGCGGTTCTGAAGAGCAAACTCTACAATACGCTGTACAACCCGGCGTAGCCCGCGCTCAATTCCATTGCTATACATGGCTCTAGGGTCGACCCTGACTCTATACCGATTTCTAGTCAAGGCTGGGGTGGGGGCTGCGGAGTGCACCAACTCAAACGTTATATCATCCTCAACAGAACGGGGGGCGACTGTGGCGGATGAATAAGGGGATATATTAGCGGGAGGTGCTGGGGGGATTGTTGCGGAGGAGGTTGAGGGTTGGGGATCTATTATTGTAGACTCAACAGAACGGGGGGCAACTGTGGCGGATGAATAAGGGGATATATTAGCGGGAGGTTCTGCTGGGGGGGTTGTTGCGTAGGAGGTTGAGGGTTGGGGATCTATTACTGGTGCAACAGGCGCGTATTTCGGTCGCTTTATACCTGACGTGGGGTTCTCTTCATCATACCTCCGCTTTGGATGTGCTACCGGTATCGCTGGTGAGGGTTCGTTGGCAGGGGAGGAGATCACAACTACACTGTCGTCGAGGTCATCCGTAATGTCGATGATGGGGTGCTGTACCTCATCGTCATTCACGGTTCTGTGGGAGAAGAAAACAAAATATAAGGAACATTACTCAAAATTTGTAATATTTTGTAAATGACCCACTTAGGAGTGTGACGTGTTAGAAATGGACTCTGTAGAAAAATTCAGATTCACGAGCCCATCCACATGTATTATATCTGGACCTACAGGATGTGGTAAAACTGTGTTTATGCTTAAAATCATTAAAGAAAAGGGAGAGATGTTCTCGAAATTTGTGCATAAAGTTATATGGTGCTATTCGACGTATCAATCAGTGTTCAACGAGTACCAAGATGATATTTTGTTCCACAAAGGCGTATATGACGTTAATTCGTTAAAGGGAAATGAGCATACAGTCATTGTAATTGACATCTCATGTTGGAGATGGATAAAACGTTTGCCGAGACATTTACAGTATTCTCCCACCATCTTAACATAAGCGTGTTCTTGATCAATCAGAATCTATTTTTCAAAAATAGATACATGCGCGATGTGTCGTTAAATACGCAATATCTAGTCTTATTCGCACAACGTAGAGATGTATCACAAATTGGGGTATAGCCAATCAAATGTTCCCGAATCAGCGTAAGGAGTTTTTGGAAGTTTATAAAGAAGCTACAAGCACGCGTTACGGATATTTGCTTTGCGACCTTCATCCGCGAAACACGTTTAGAGTGCTTCTACGAACGAATATATTTCCAAACGAGCCTGAAACGGTGTATATTCCAGAATGACAAAGAGACTAAAGAAATACCGTGAATTAATAAAAATCTATCATCGACTGCCCGGGCAATGCAGCAGATGTTTATAAAATATCGAGCCGACTTTTTAAAATGCATCTGTGAAATCTGTCTTAACATTATAAATTGCAATGTATCAATGAAAACCCCTCAGAAGGCTCGCCTACGCCGTTACAAGAACATGATACGTGCACTCGCTCGTAAAAGTCAAACTGTAGCGAAGAAAAAACGAATTATTGTACAAACAGGAGGGTCATTTCTCCCCGTCTTATTTTCAGTTTTGGGTCCTTTACTGACTAGATTAATATAATGAAGAAAGTGATAGTGATTCCCCACGAGGTGTACGCTTCACTGCAAAGGAATCCAGACACGGTTCTAGATCCCCGTAAAAGCAGACTTAAAAGAATGGAAAGCGAATTGCTAGCCCTATTAAACAGTGAAAAAACACCTGATGAGAAAAGAATCTTATACCAAGAAGCTCTGCAGAAATTTCTTCACAGTACGAAAATTATAAGACCCTACAGAGATTCCTGTGGTTATTAGGCACAGTACGGGGACGATGGACATGGCGACATAGGATCTGTGCCCGACGATACAGCTGACCAACCAAAAATTAAGGGATTAGCCACACAACATATCGAGCATGTATTAAAAAGCACCCTCCCACATACATTGAGGAGTAAAGGCTTAAGTCTTTATAATCTATTGAATGAGGATCCAGCCATACAATGGGCCGATACAGGCGAGATCATTGTGGAAGGATCAAAGGTACAGGGATCGAATATCGTAGACATTGTCCATGATCTGGTGAGAAAGTGGGATAGGCCATTACCATCAGGATGGAAGCATATTAAAGCAAGACTACAACAAATAAATGTCCCTAAAACGTTGATAGGAAATCTGAACAGGTTAAAAGACTT
This sequence comes from Bathynomus jamesi, assembly GCA_023014485.1. Taxonomy (NCBI): domain Eukaryota; kingdom Metazoa; phylum Arthropoda; class Malacostraca; order Isopoda; family Cirolanidae; genus Bathynomus; species Bathynomus jamesi. Next base: position 1,379,522 of record JAJOZX010000151.1, read on the forward strand.
GGAACATGCAACGCATGTGACACAATTGAAGACGCCGTCACCCCCGGCGGTAACACCTTTGAAGAGAAGAAAGAAGAGGTTAAACAACGGTCAACCCTACCCACGTGCCTCTAAAATACGCAAATGGCTAAAGTATTAACTAAACGCTATTATGACATTTCTAACCCAGCCTCCTACGGCGGCGTAGATAGACTGTACAGAAGTGTTTACGGAGTAGGAAAAAAGATGTTGAAAGATTTTTGAGGGAGCAGGACGCTTATACGCTTCATAAGCCTGTGAGAAAAAGGTTTAAAACAGCCAAGACAACGGCTTCCTCGATTGATTCTATTTGGCAAGCAGATTTAACAGACATGCAAAGATATTCTGTGTATAACGATGGTTACCGCTACATTCTATTCATAATAGACGTATTCGCTAGATATCTGTGGCTAGTTCCTCTGAAAAATAAATCACCTGAAACAGTTGCTAAAGCCACCAAAACGCTAATGTTAAAAGAAAACAGGGTTCCTGGCTATTTTTGTACGGATATGGGGAAGGAATTTATAGGCCGTGCTTTTCAGAACATGTTGACAGAGTTTAATATCAGCTATTACACAACCAATTCTATACATAAGGCTTCTTTAGCTGAAAGAGTTCAGCGCACCATAAAGGAACGCATGCACTGTTATTTTACACATAAAAACACATACAGATTTCTAGACATTCTGGGATCATTGGCATCATCCTACAACTGCTCACACCATCGCACGATTGGGGCAACATGTAACGAAGTTTTAGAAAGAGGTACGCTCCCGAGAAGAGATGGATCACCAACACCACCACCACACTCGGTGCGCTTCAAAATCAATGATTATGTAAGGCTGTCGCGTTCGGGGAATAAATTCGCAAAGGGTTTTGAGCAAGGATGGACACGCGAGATTTTTAAAGTTAGGGCTTTTACCGCGAGGAATTGCAGAAAGTTGCGTTTAATTTAGGAAAAAATGTGTTTAAAATTGAGAAAATTTTAGGAAGCAAAGGTTCAGGAAAGAGAAAAATGTACCTGGTGAAATGGCTAGGGTACCCAGAAAGTTTCAACACCTATATAAAAGCTGATGCAATAATGAAGCTTAAATAGTATGCAACATGGCTCCTAACCATTTCTACGTCACACTCCCGTCCTCCTCGTCCCTGTCTGTACACCCTAACAACACACTAGCCAACTTTGTAACAGAACTCCACGGGCACATTGAATTGGGTCGTGATTCGTATGAGGTGGGGATATGCGAAATTCAGCTGGACACCATCTTTTTAAATATTGAACATAAAGAAACCGTTTTTACGATTCTTAGAGACATTGACGAGTGTGAAAAAGCTGGGGTAGCTATGGATGAAACTATACGTATCGCTCGGACTAAGGTTGCACGGTATTACAGTACAGAAGTAAGACTAGGACCGGGTCAATATGGTTCGGTCGAGGATGTTGTGAGAGGCTTAAACGTAAGTTTAAGAAACTCAAACCTTACGAATGATTTAGTATACGAAATCGTAAACAAAGGAAACCCTGCACATACACTAATCCTAAAATCAAAGACTAACAGACGTATTAAAGACCATAGAATGTTCAAAATTCTAACCAATGGCCGATATAGCGCAGCCTTCCAAAGAGACACATTTCACGAGACACAGCATGACTTGTCCAGATTAATGTATCAATTGAAGATGGAGAAATTGGCTGAAAGGTCCCCAGACATGTGCTATATTTACAGTAATATAGTGGAGCACCAGTTTGTTGGGGATACCCAGGCACGCCTGCTGCGCATTGCTCACATCCCCAACCATAGAGGAAGGAGTTTGAGTATTACATATGACAGACCCCATTATGTGAATGTCGCAACTAATTTAATAACCAATATCTCAATATATATAAGAACGATTGAGGGTGAAAACTTCCCATTCGGTAACGGGAGCTTAACAGTGAAGCTACACTTTCGACGCACTGAGTTATAATGGATAGAAAGCCTTTCACCGTCTATCGAGGGGTGAGATACCAGCGCGGTAGTGGACTTGGATCCATTTTTTCATCCATACTACGTACGGCTGTTCCTTTGCTGAAGAGGGGTGCCAGATACCTCGGAAGGAAAGCGCTACAATCAGGTCTTAACACTGCAGAAGACATATTGGCCGGGGCTAAACCTAAAGAAGCTCTAAAAAAACATTTAAAGCGTACACGGGACGAAATCATCAAAGATGCAAAGAGAAAAATGCGTGGTGGCGGGAAGAAAAGAAGAGGGCTGCCCGGAAGAAGGGGTCACGTGGTATTAAACGTAAAAGGATATCAAAAAAGAAGTGCTGTAAGCGAATGAAACCTATGGTTGACCACTTTTTTGACTGATATAAGCTAAGGACATTGATCTCATGAATCATAGTTTGTTTACTACTTGTCGAGAGAGGAGGCACTATTTCTAACTCGCCATGGCACGCTTCATCCACCCATGTAGTTCACAATGCTGTAAATCGGAGCTGTCCCTTTTTGAGCTGCCTCCAACTCAAGTTTCTATTGAGCACAGTGATTTTATTACAATTAACCCTTTAAACACAATTAGTTCCCCGAGTGCACCTATAGAATTCGTGATACCCAGCTCAGGCCCTTACTTTTTTGATCCAAGCTGTGTGCACATGTACGCTAAGCTACGTATAGCCCATTCTGATGGAACGGTCTGCGATGACAAATATGCTGTATACCCTGAAACAAACTTTCTGCACTCCATATTCAACCAGTGTGACGTATATTTAAATCAGACCAACATATCGGCAGGCACGGGGTACTATCATCTACGAGCCTATCTGGAAAATGTCCTCAACTTTTCCAAAGAAGCGAAGGCTACCTTTTTAAGTGCCGAGGGATATTATCAAACTAAAGATGAAAGTAGTATAAAGGACAAATTTAAAAATTCTAAAAAGAAAATATACGAGTGTTTTGGACGGCTGCACACAGATTTCACTTTCCAGGAGAAGTTGCTTGTCAACGGGGTGGATATGAAAATAAAGCTCACCCGCACGAGTCCTGAGATCTGCTTAAATCTGGATGCTGATCAAGAAGAGGGTGCAAAGCCCGTTGTGGTTCACATTATGGACACATACCTCCGCGTACGGCGAGTGAAATTAAGTTCACCAAAACAACTAGAAATTGAGAAAAATTTACTAAACGCTACAGTGAAATATCCTATTAACAGAGTACAAATCAAACTATATACGGTTCCTGCAGGGTTGGCATCGAAGCAGATAGAAAACATTGCCCTGGGAAATCTTCCTAAAAGGATATTAATCGGAATGCAGGACCATGCTTCGGTGAATGGAAAATATAAAAAGAGTGCCTTTAAATTCGAGAATTTCGGACTTAAAAATATAACTCTATACGTTAATGGCACTGCTTTGGGTGGAACAATGGGTACGGACTATTCATCAGACGCTGTGTTACCTCTTTGTGCCAGAGCCTATAGTAATCTGACCCATATTGCAGGTGATTGTGATGAGCTTGGTAATGGGGTAACGCAGGAAGAATTCATTGATCAATTTAACCTTTATCCGTTTGACATTACACCTGACTTATCTGCTAGCGTAAATACGCATTTAACCCACAGCAGAGCGGAAACATCTCAGTGAGGCTGGAATTCGCCAAGCCTATAGACGCGCCTATTAGTGTACTAGTATATCTCGAATCGCAAGCCCTAATAGAAGTAGATAGATTTAGGAGCGTTATCACTGACTTTTAAAATGGATGCTAATACACTTCAGAAAGTAATGAATAGTGAACGAGTCACACGTTCCAAATTTATCGGCGTGTTTGCGAAGAATGAAACATTGAGTTTGCCAAGTACGCGAGAATGCGGTAGTCTTATTGTGAACACAGATGTCATCGGTAATGAAGGGATTCATTGGATCGCTGTCTATTTTAAAAATAGACAGCGCCTGTACTATTTTGATTCACTCGGTACTCAACCCTGGAGTGACCCTATTATTGTAAAATTTCTCGCTCAGTTACATATTCCCGAAGTTGTATGGAACCCGTTTCGTATACAAGGATATTTTAGTAATGCTTGCGGAATGTACTGCGTCTCATTTCTCATGCATATGTCATGTGATAAAGAATTTATAAATTTTTTAAATTTATTTGACCCGTGTCACACTCGCCGAAACGATGAAATGGTATGCAGACAGATAAAAATCCGTTTTCCAATTGTACGTACTCGTTGTATAGTATAATGTTTTTGTTCGTGTGTGTATATTTGTAACGGTATATTCTGTAGTTGGTTATTGTACTGATTTCTTTCATTTAATAAATTTATGAAAATATATTGTCTTCTTACCCCAAAAAGATCGAAAAACACTTACATTATTTCGGTGTGACATTCATTATGCTGACTGATCAGTATATCCTCCGTATTCATGACACGAGATTCTTCAAAAGATTGTATAACACGTGTCAAATCCTCATCGGACCTTAAAGGAATAATGTTCATTCTTTTTTAATAAAAACATATACAGAGTATACAGACAGACCCCATTATGTGAAGATATCTTTGGTTCGAAACTCATTTAAGAGGTAAATCCAATAACATTTAAAACGATTGCCATAAAAAATTTCGATTTTAGCATAATGGTGAGTATCTAAATGAAGTATTTGACGAGATACTACAACCCTCCATATATATAAAATCATGTTTCTTGTGAATAAATATAGACACTTACATTTCTATGGTAGTCCCTTGCGTCGGATTGTAAGGAGCGTCACTGCAAATATCTTCAACGGTTTGCGTTGGAAATAATTCATCACGGTCAATCGCGTTAAAAAGATTAATTGCAGTCAATGCTGCAGTGTCACCTTCTTCATACAAATCCGGAAAAGCGTAAGTTCGTGGTCCATGGTGGAGGGAATGCACTGGCAGAGGGAATGATTATTCACTGACGCGAAAATAGCTACTGTTACTCCAACTGAAAAATATTTCCTTTTATATGCACAATCGCCAAGCTCCGCCCCAAAAGATTAAGGCCAGATGTTCGTAGTGATTGGTTGCCAGTGTAGCTGGGTGGAGCTATGATAAGTTTGTGTACCAATCGTAACACCGCTATAACGGGTCCGGACGAGTAATGGCATCTTTATATTTTCTCCAATAGATTTAATGCTCGTATTACCCTTTGCTGTCTTTACCATGTCAATATTTTTCCCCCACTATTCCCGGATCATTAGTCACTAATGTAATCGAGAGGATTTTATAATAAAGAAATTATAAATATATCCTAATTATATTTTTAAAAAAGAAAAGAGCATTCGGTTTCCACGTTAAACTGTGGGTCTAAGGCGGTGAAAAGCTTTCCAATTCGGCGAGAAAGAGTTAATTACACTAGGGAACAACATTTTTGTTTCTTGAAAACTATTTGGTGTTTCTTATAGAACTTTTGATGCTGACTCCAAATATGGTTTCAGAATTTTTCTATCACCCATAGTTTTCGAGAAAATAATATTTCCATTTACTCATTTTTTTCCCAAAATATTAGTTAAAATTAAGTGTACTAATTTAATTTTACTTTCTTTTTTTCCAGGTTAACTATATTTAATAGTATTTTTTGCATTAAAAAATATAGCTATTTAAACAAACAGATTTTTAATAAAAAGAAAGAATTTTTTTTCAAGTTTTGCTCAAATTTTAAAATTTTTCATAGTAGAAAAAATTGGTTTTTCATTCCAAAAAGTTTTCCGTGATTTCAATAATTTTCCGCCAGCATGAATCGAAACTGTATTAATCCCAGAGATACATTTTGCTACGTATGTGGAGAACTGACCATAATGGCACAGAGGAAGACGATGACCCCACTCGTGAAGAAGGCTTACGAACTTTATTTTGGATGTAAGGTAGGCGACCAAGACAAATCCTGGGCACCTCATATCTCATGCATTTCCTGTGCCGTCACTCTTAGGGGTTGGATTAAAGGTACCCGCAAATCTATGCCATTTGCCATACCAATGATTTGGAGAGAGCCCAAGGATCACCTAACGGATTGCTATTTTTGTATGACTAACGTTTCAGGATTCTCTGCCAAAAATAAACATAAAATTCAATACCCAAATCTTGCATCTGCCATGAGACCAGTACTACATGACGATGATAACCCAATTCCAACTCCCCCAAAGTCATGGACACTGATGAAGAGTCTGAAGTTGAACCAATGGAAATTGATGACACTAAAGATACAGACTTTCAGCAACCTGAATCAAATAAACACGTATGATACGCAGGTTATGCTGAATGATCTCGTGAGAGATTTGGACCTTCCGAAAAAGAAAGCGGAATTATTGGGCTCCAGGTTACGTGAATGGAATTTGCTGGCAAAAGATACAAGCATATCGGCGTTCCGCACTCGCTGGGTCTAAGGCGGAGTGAAAAGCTTTTCCAATTCGGCGAGAAAGAGTTAATTATTATTACTACTGTAATTTGTACCACCCTATATATATATATATATATATATATATATATATATATATATATATATATATATATATTCCTTTATTTATTTTAAAAGAATGAACAAAACTCTCTCTTCTTTCTATATATATATATATATATATATATATATATATATATATATTATTATGCTTTCAGGTTTGCCAGAAAAGAGCATTCGGTTTCCACTTAAACTGTGGGTCTAAGGCGGAGTGAAAACCTTATCCGTTGTTACAATTCGGGGAAGAGCTAGTTATTATTACTACTGTAATTTGTACCACCCTATATATATATCCATTCCTTTATTTATTTAAAAGAATGAACAAAACTCTCTCTCTCTTTCTTTCTCTCTCTCTCTCTCTCTCTCTCTCTCTCTCTCTCTCTCTCTCTATATATATATATATATATATATATATAATTATTAGTACTTTCAGGTTTGCCCACCTTGTTTCTTTCGCTGATTATTATTTATTATAATTGTGTGTATATCTAAGAATCGGAGTGAGGTGAGGTTTTGCTCGAGTTGACTGGAAGAAAGGTCAGATTATCGACAAAAAAGGCCTCTGGGCAATCAGGTGTGATTCGAGTCGGGGAAACGATTCCTGGTGTGCGTGTGTGTGTGTGTGTGTGTGTGTGTGTGTGTGTGTGTGTGTGTGTGTATAGATTTGAGAATACGACCGTGTGTTTTGGCTTATTTTCATCAATCTTCGCAAGGTTTCTTTTCCTTTCGTTTTTCCCACTGTTATTCGATATTTATAATAAAAATAGGAATTAAGTAATAAAGTTAGTTTTAATTCACTTTAAGGTGAAATTCAATATATATATATATATATATATATATATATATATATATTATATATATACATATATATATATATTATATATATATATATATAAGGATTGACAAAATATACGTTGGCATTTTTTTCTGATTTTCATTCACATGATATGTACAGAGGCGTGTGTGTGTGTGTGCGTGTGTGTGTGTGTGCGTGTTTGTGTGCACGAGTTGTTCATTCGTTTATATATACAAGCACAGATGGGGTGAGGAGATTGGGGGGGAGGAGGGAGGAGGGGGGACGACCGTGTGTTTCGAGTTGACCAGCTTCTCGGAAATCCTTTCCTCGTGAAAGGAAAAACAACGCTTAATGATTAATTTCTTATATTGAATAACACTGGTCAACAAAGATTTTTTATGAGAGTAAAATTTGTGGTGGCTGGATAGCATTTTTCACGCTGATTCCAAAACTGCATTCAGATTTTTTCTAGCACGTATAGTTTTCAAGATGAAGGCATATATATAACTACACAGATTTAACCATTTTAAATAGGCAAAATACTAATATTTCAACATTTGATTGTGTTTATTTTATTGTTTTTTTTAGTTTATTCATCTTATTTATTTCAATTATCTTAATTATACATCTTATGTATTTCAGGTGTGAGCTTTTATGTCTAGCAGCATTGTGATTCAGGCAACAACGCCGTGCTTTGTGTGTCAAAAGATCAGTCCAGTCCAAAAACTTGTGTCAAGTTGGTGTACATTTTTTTTGAATTTATAGTTTGCTCAGGTCAGTCAACATGCCTCGACAATGTAAGAATGACCCCGACAAGTTCTGTTTCGTATGCGGCTAGTTGACAACTAAAACACAGCGACGAAGCATTGCAACCGACATTAAGAAAATATACAAGCTATACTTTGGTTGCCATCTAGGTGACCAAGATAAACCATGGGCGCCACATCAAATCTGTTCTGGCTGTTCAAATGGATTACGTGATTGGCTTAACAAAAAGAAAACTTCAATGCCATTTGCCATACCCATGATATGGAGGGAGCCGAGAGATCATCATGAAGACTGTTATTTTTGTAGTGTGAACTTAATGGGGTTTTCTGCCAAGAACAAACACCAGATTGTATATCCAAACTTGGATTCAGCACGTAGACCAGTAAAACATGAGGAAACATTGCCCATTCCAATTCCCCCAAGTGATAGGCTAGATTCTATCATAGATAACATGGAAAGTGGTGAAGGTGCAACTGGCGTTTCCGGACCATCTACAGAACCAGAGTACACTTTTGAAGGTAGACATTTAGAACCTAAAAAGTTAACCCAAGGACAGTTGAATGATCTTGTTAGAGACTTATCGCTGTCTAAAGAGAAATCAGAGCTTCTCGCCTCAAGACTAAAGGAGAACAATTTACTTGAGAACAATGTTCGTATTAGTTACTACCGAAAGCGAAATTTTGTTTTGAATTAACAGCATTCTTTTCAGTAGACGGTCCTCTCTGTTATTGCCATGACATCAATGGACTATTTACAGCCATATCTCAGACGTATGTGGCATCTGAGTGGCGCCTCTTTATTGATTCGTCGCAGAGAAGCCTGAAAGCAGTTCTTTTGCATAATGGTAATATAATGCCATCCATCCCCATTGCCCATTCCGTCCATCTAAAAGAGACATATGACAATATGGATATACTACTTAAGGCAATCAAATACGACAGTCATCAATGGAATGTTTGTGGAGATCTAAAAGTTATAGGAATGCTTATGGGTATGCAGTCAGGATTCACAAAATTTGTTGTTTCCTTTGCCTGTGGGACAGTCGCGCCACTATGAACATTACACCAAAGTGACTGGCCACTTAGGTATACATATGTCCCAGGGATAAGCAATGTCCAGTCTGTCCCTTTAGTGGATCCCCAAAAGATCTATCTGCCACCTCTTCACATTAAACTTGGTTTAATGAAGAATTTTGTTAAAGCAATGGGTAAAGTCAATTCTGAAGGGTTCCAATACCTTTCAAGGAAATTTCCGAAGGTTACTGCAGCAAAATTGAAGGAAGGAATTTTTGTTGGGCCACAAATAAGGGAGGTTTTGAATGACACTGAATTTGAAAAAGTCCTAAGTCCGCTGGAATTGAAGGCTTGGCTGGCGTTCAAATGGATATGTGAAAACTTTCTTGGAAGCAACAAGTCACCTGCGTATAAGGATGGAGTCAAGAACCTCCTTGATGCCTTCAAAGAAATGGAGTGTCGAATGTCGTTAAAAATTCACTTCCTGCATTCTCACTTAGATTTCTTTCCTGAAAACCTTGGTGCAGTGAGTGACGAGCAAGGAGAGCGCTTCCATCAAGATATTCAGATGATGGAGAAGCGCTACCAAGGATATTGGAATGAAAGCATGATGGCGGACCATTGTTGGATGCTGTATCGTGACAATCCAGGCCAAATTTACAAAAGGAAATCACACTCACAGCGCTTTTAATAAAATAATGTATATATTCTTTATTTATAAGTACATTGAATAAGGTATATGATGTATTTGTTGTTTAGCATTCCTAAGTGTGATCTATACATCCATAAATTTTCTTATAGCAATATCAAAAACTTAAAAATATCAAAACCAGTGTATCTATATAACTATACGTGCTAGAAAAAAATATAACCAGATTCGGAATCAGCGCGAAAAATGCATTAAGAAAAGTGTGATCATGTTTGTGATGGGAAAAAAGTTTCATTTTGTTGGCCAGTGTAATTAATTTCTTATAATAATAATTGATTCTCCTAAAAGGAGAAAATTCATTTGTTTTATATTATTTAGCTTCATTTGGTTTAAATTAATATGTTTGGCATTTTTTTCTGATTTTCATTCACATGATATGTACAGAGGTGTGTGTGTGTGTGTGTGTGTGTGTGTGTGTGTGGTGTGTGTGCACGATTTGTTCATTCGTTTATATATACAAACACAGATGGAGTGAGGAGATTGGGGGGAGGAGGGAGGAGGGGGGGACGACCGTGTGTTTCGAGTTGACCAGATGCTCGGAAATCCTTTCCTCGTGAAAGGAAAAACAACGCTTAATGATTAATTTCTTATATTGAATAATTAATTTCTTATAATAATAACTGATTCTCCTAAAAGGGAAAATTCATTTGTTTTACATTATTTAGCTTCATTTGTTTTAAATTAATATACGTTTGGCATTTTTTTCTGATTTT
>JAJOZX010000151.1:1395000-1397500 GCA_023014485.1 Bathynomus jamesi
CATGAGTTTTTCAATACCTCACAGTACTATGGGGGCACCGCTCGGCAGAGGAATCTCTTTAAATGGGGTGTGTAAGGACAGAGAGTATCCCCTAACCCAAGACGCTGCCTCCCTATATCCCACAACACTTGTGTTGAGCTGTGGGATCTATCCCCACAAAGCCTTAATTTTACTACCTTAAACTATACCCAATCTATCAACATATGCGTCTAATCGATTTTTAAACATGTTTATAGACGTGCTACTAATTACTTCTACCGGCAAACTATTCCAGCTATTTACTATTCTATGCGTAAAAAAGTTTTTCGCAACTGCTGTCTCGAACCTTCTACTTGTCAACTTACACCCGTTATTTCTAGTCCTATTATATTGAGATATTTCGAAAAAGCTATCTCTATCTACGTTATCGAACCCATTCATAATTTTGAAAACCTGGATTAGATCACCCCTTAACCTCCTAGTCTCGAGTGTTGTCAATTTTAACTCCTTAAGCCTATCCTCGTACGACTTTGACCTAAGCGACGGAATCATCTTAGTTGCTCGTCTTTGAACTCTTTCGATTTTGTCTATATCTTTGCGCATATGCGGATTCCAAAATTGGACCGCGTACTCCAAATGGGGTCTAACTAATGATTTATAAAGTGGAACTATAATATCGCGCGATTTGTACTCAAAATTTCGAGCTATAAAACCTAACACTTTGTTCGCCTTATTGACCGCTGCTGTACTTTGTTTCGCTACTTTTAAATCACCAGTGACTATAACTCCTAAATCTTTTTCCTGCTCTACGCTTGTTAAATCTTTCCCTGACATACTATACGCAAAATTACCGTTACGCGAACCTATATGCAAAATTTTGCACTTATCCACGTTAAATCTCATTTGCCATGTGACTGACCAATCAACGATTTTATTCAGATCTTCCTGAATTTTACCTCTATCTTCGTCATTAATCGCCCTACCACCCAGCTTCGTGTCATCCGCAAACTTTGAAACTGTACTGACTAGGCCGACATCTAAATCGTTAATATATATAAGAAAAAGCAAGGGGCCCAATACAGAACCCTGAGGAACGCCACTCGCTACATTAGCCCAACACGACTCCGCTCCATCAACGACCACCCTCTGTTTCCTACCTCGCAACCACTCTTCTAGCCAATTTATTACTACACCCCTGATTCCATGAGCCTTAGTTTTTTCAATGAGTCTTTTGTGCGGCACGGTGTCAAACGCTTTTTGAAAATCTAAATACACTACATCAACCGCCCGATGTCTATCGTAAACGTCAACCACGCTTTGGAAAAATTCTAAAAGATTAGTTAAGCAAGATTTGTTTCGCCTAAACCGTGCTGCGTATTTCTAACTAGCTTATGCAATTCTAAGTGTTCGACTATACGATCCCTAATTATTGATTCCAGTAGCTTACCTACAACAGACGTTAAACTGATTGGCCTATAATTTCCCGCCGCACCTTTATCGCCTTTCTTAAAGATAGGTGTTACGTTTGCTAACTTGAAATTATCTGGTACGCACCCCTCAGAAATAGACGCATTAAAAATCTTTGTTAGCGGCACAACAATGCTATCTTTTAATTCTTTTAGTTGTATGGGATATATGGAATCCGGACCCGGTGATTTACGCGTTTTCATTTTATCAATATAGCGCATTACCCCCTTCACTAACGACAATATTATCCAAAATATTACCATTATCAAAAGGTATTATGTCTATGACCGTAGGGATATTCGTTACATCTTCTATAGTAAAAACTGACGTAAAAAATTCGTTTAGCAAGGTAGCCATTTCCTTGTTTTCAGAACTAGATCTCCGTTTACATTTTTCAATGGACCCAAGACACTTTTTACTGGATTTCTATTATTGACGTATTGAAAGAATCGCTTGGGGTTTTCTTTACCGTCACGAGCTATGGAGATTTCAAATTCGCGCTTGGACTTTTTTATTACACTTTTCGCTTCACGCCTCAGAGATATGTAGTTGTTTCGTAACAACAAATTGTCTTTATCGCACTTATGTTGCCTATAAGCCCTATCTCTACTCTTTATAATGTCTCCTACTCTAGAAGTAAACCACAAGGGCTTGTTGTTTACTTTCGCACGCTTAATTTTGTACGGTACACATTCCTCATTTATAGTCCTAAATACTGTTTCGAACGATTCCCACATTAGTTTTGCGTTGGAGTTCCCCATCACGTTTTCCCAATTGACGTGTGACAATTTATTTCGAAATTTACAAAGTCTGCGTGCTGGAAGTTAGGAATTTTAGTCGAGTTAGTTGGTTTCGAGTGACTTACTGAGAGGACAAACTCTACCATATTGTGATCGCTATTGCTTAACGGTTCTATTACTTGAAGATCAGTAATTAGCCTATCATCCGTAGTTATTACTAAATCTAAAATACTGTCCAACCTCGTAGGTTCCCCAACCTTTTGAATAAGAAAGCTATCCTCGAGAAAATTAACTAAACGATTACCTTCCGCGTC
>JAJOZX010000151.1:1402500-1407500 GCA_023014485.1 Bathynomus jamesi
AAACAATTAAGTTAGATAAAGAATGATATGGTTAAAATTTTGTACAAAATTTTATTTTTTTCTTCTGTGGGATAAATTATATTCATAATGAATAGGTAAGAGGGAAAAATATAAATCATACAAGCTATAAGCTAATTTTGATTGACTAGTGTAGGTAAAAATAGAATTACGTAATGGATGATGTATAGACCTGTGGTCTAGGGTGTATTTTTGTGTGCTAGGTATAAAGTGTGTAGCTGATAATTTCGAGACAGATTGTTAAATTAACTGTATAAATGCATGAGCGAGAATTTATATATAGTAAGCAAAAATGATTAAGACTAAATAGCATAAGTTGCACTTACGTAATGAAATAGTTTTTTTTTTTGTGATATTCAATGATTTTAGCATCAGGTTTGTATATATATATAGTATATATAGTGTGCATGCATTTTTATTGACTGTTGTAGGTACAAATCGAATTACGTAGTGGATGATGTATAGACCTGTGGTCAAATGTGTATTTATGTTTATAATTTCGAGACAGATTAAATTCGACTACTGAATTTCACAATCATATACTGTAGTAGTATGTCAATTTGACTATAATTTTCGTTTGATACTTTACAAATGGTACAATAACAATTTAAGGACAGTTACTCATGATTAATTGAGCAAAATAAAAATAAAAAATACAAATTAAAAATATGAATCAATTATGCATTTCCACGAGCTAAATACAATTTTATAATATTCTAAAAAAAATAAAAGTAAATCGAATCATAGATAAATTTCGATCAAGAATAAAAAAGTTATTGAAATGAAAGGGAAGCATTTCGAACAATCTTTTCTTTTAATAATTTCAATTGAATTCTATATTAAAAATTATTTTTATATAATAAAAAAAAATATTAAAAAGGTTTAATAATTTTTTGCCTGTTAAATAGAAAAATTATACTTTTTCGTTAAATGTTGATAGAATTTGAATTATTTGATATTTTAGTCTGAAAACTTGTTTGCATATAGACAAATACATCTGTTTTATTGCGTAGAAGTTTTATTAAAAATTAAATGAATGAAATTTAGGATATGTGCGGTCATACGGGTAAATTTCCCGATCGTACAGAGCAGGATAAATTAGGTACATGATCGATTAATTGTTACACAACTATTATTATCACGTATACATTACAATAATTACCAAAATCGTTACAAACAATTGTAAAAACTATTTTGGTTACAATTAATGAATTACATAACTATATATCTATATACGTAACCATGGCATGACAAGAAAAGACAGATAGGTCAATTTTCTTCTCACAAACACAAAAAAGGTTGAATTAAATTCTTTTGAACAACAAAAAAAAGGTTGAATTAAATTCTTAAATTACATTTTCTTAAATTACAAGGAAAAAGTTGAATTCAATTGACTGCATTGAAAACTTCGACTTAAAAACTAACTTTGACTTGAACTCTCTAACTTCAAATAAAACTCTGACTTCGAATATAAATCTCTCTGACTTCGAATATAAATCTCTCTGACTTCGAATATAAATCTCTCTGACTTCGAATATAAATCTCTCTGACTTCAAGTAAAACTCTGACTTGAGCTAAAACTGTCTGACTTCAAATAAAACTGTCTGACTTCAAATAAAACTCTCTGACTTGAACTCTATCAAGTATTTCTATAAATCTCTGGGGTGGTTGTCCCTCTTAGATGCAACCTATTGACTTGAACTCTTATCAAGTATCTCTATAAATCTCTGGGGCGGTTGGCCGTTTTGGCGCAACCTTCTGACTTGACCTCGTATCAAGTATTCTGAACTGAAAATGAAACTAAACTGTCTAACTTGAGCGCTTGTCAAGTAAAGATTAACTAAAAATGGAAAATGACTGCATTTGATCTTTATCAAGTGGAGACGATTAACCTCTGGGGTTTGATTGACCCTCTTGGTGCAACCTTCTGACTTCAAAACTGACTTCAAAAAATCTCTAAATCTATAAACTCTCTCTCTCTTAATTTGCAAGTCAATTCAATTCAGTAATTGAAAAAAAATTTGCAAACAAAAAATAAAAAAAAGGTAAACAACATTTCACTCGAATGTACGGGAAGGTACATAAAAATAAAATTATTCTATACTGAATATAACAGTGAAAATAACTGAAATTCTCTCTCTTAATTTGCAAGTCAATTCAATTCAGTAATTGAAGAAAAATTTGCAAACAAAAAATAAAAAAAATGTAAACAATATTTCACTCTGGTATTATTATGTTTGGTTCATAAAATAAAATTATTCTATACTGAATATAACTGAAAATAACTGAAAATAACTCTCTTGAAATTAACTCGGTTACAATTAACTCTGTTACAATTAACTTTTGTGAATTTTAACTTTTGTGAAAATTACTGTTACACTAAAAAAAAATGTATCACTGGTGTCTGAATGTTCACTGTGTTTTGTGTTAAATTATGGCTCCATACTAAATATTAACTGTTAATAATACTGATTTTTCAAATGTTTATAAATTACTTAAAAAAGAAAATGTACTTAACAAAATTTTCTATTGGGAAATCCTTGAGACGTGTCCTGAAGACGTCTTATTGGCTAAAATCTTCTGGTTAAACATCTTCTGGGTAAAAATCTTCTGGGTAAAAATCTTCTGGGTAAAAATCTTCTGGGTAAAAATCTTCTGGGTAAAAATCTTCTTATTATCCTGATGCAGGGTAATTTCTATCTTGGCCAAAGTGTGGCCGCTTCTTAAAAATCTTCTTAACATCCTGGTAAAGGGTCTCCAGACTTGTTAGACCCCATATCTTCTTCTTAAAATCTTCTTTTGATCCTGATGCAGGGTCGCCAGCTGGAAGAATCCTCTTCTTCTTCTTCTTAAAAATCTTCCTCTTCTTATCCTGGCAAGGGTCTGGGGTGTCTCGTATAGACGAGGCGTTCTTGGTTAAGGGGCAAGGGGCCTCTGCCCCCTCCCCGCAGCAAGGCTGCAGTCCAAAAGAGGCTCGTACTGAAGTTCTCTAATGAAGTGCTCTAAATGAAGTAGCTTGATGAAATTCAAATATGAAGATCTAATCTGAAGAAGTCTAATGAGAAGATGGCTTAAATGAAGATGGTACATGCATAATATAGTCTAATGTTTGGGGGAGACAATCGAAGGTTAAGTTTCCCCCCTTTTTAAACACATGATTTCAACTAAAAAGAATAAAAAATAAAAAAATAAAAAAGAACAGTATTATCGCTGATTCGACATTTATAGAGGCGATATTATTTCGAGTTAGCACATAAGCACAATTTTGAGTACATGACTGGGTACGTATTAATTTTGTTCATTACAATTACGATTACAATTATGGATTACAACTACCAATTAATTCATATTCACTTATTATTGTTTTAATTACAATTCCATTAAAGTATATTCTTACATTATAAATTAAATCATTACATTTAATTAGTTTCACTGAAGTACATTACAAGTTATTGTTCATTACAGTTTTATTAAAGTACATTACAAGTTATTGTTCATTACAGTTTTATTAAAGTACATTACAAGTTATCGTTAATTTAAAGTATTACAGTTAATTACAATTAAACAGTTACTATAACTTTGTCTTGTTTTTTTCAGTGTTTCATATTAATAGACAATTAAGATGTTAGAAATATAATACAAAGTACATGGCACTTACGGGATAATTTATTTTACGAAATAATATGCTATAATGTTATAAATTCGAATCAAAGCGAAAGGAGATATTTTATCTTAGAAGCGCTCACTTCTGCCAGTTAGCGGAATTTCGATCGCTTACCTAAGCATTCATGAATATCTTGAGGGGTGAACGCACTTGACAAAAATAATGAAAAAAATAATACGAGAACGTATTTTTGCGTTTTAGAACGAACTGCGAAAGTTTTTTTTGCATTTCATGACTGACACGAGTACAGATGATTATTTAATAAGATTTATATTGGATAATGGTCAAGATAAGATATGAATGTAAGAATGAGTGTGGTTGAATAATAATTATATTTATACTACAAACATATAAATAATGACTTCTATAGGGTGTACAGTTTTTATTATGATGATATATAAATTTTCATACATTGAATACTAGAGATATGATGAAGGGAAATTAATGACGGGAAAATGTGACGTCATAGTTATTGAATTTGTACGATGGAGAACGTAAAGAGAATAAAGTTATTTTATGACGTCATAGTGTTTAAGTCATTATTAGAAAAGATGAATTAGAGGCAAAGTGTGGGTAGTAATGACTAAGAAGTACAACTACGGGTTCCAATCCTGTTACATGCAATGTGTATGCATAATCTAGGGTCGAGGGTGAGATGCAAGACAATTCATAATTAATTATAATAACTTTTATAACAAATGGATGATGGATACGACTAAACCATGGAAAGGGTAGATCGTAGGGTTGTGACATGAACAAAAATAGGAAGCTACAAGTAAAATTATTATCCAAACTCGCGTTAAGCGATTTTGGTTCTTATGTAAAAAATGGACATTCGAACATAAAACTTGTTCATTGTTCACTTTTTACATATACATACATATATATATACATATATACATATATATGTATGTATATGTATATATATATATATGTATGTATATATATATATATATATATACATGTATGTGTGTATATATATACACATATATATATATATATATAACGGGTGCGGCAAAAATAACGCCCTTTTTAGTTTATTCTCTTTTATTGAAGGAAATAAATCAATTACAGCATTTTAAGAGAAATAATAAGGTTATATATATATATACAATATATATATATATATTATATATATATATATATATATTAGACGCATATTTTGATAGAAAGGGTATAGATTAAGGTAGTAAAATTAAGGCTTTCTGTGGATAGATCCCACAGCTCAACACAAGTGTTGTGGGATATAGGGAGGCAGCGTCTTGGGGTAGGGGATACTCTCTGTCTTTACACACCCCATTTAAAGAGATTCCTCTGC
>JAJOZX010000151.1:1427500-1447500 GCA_023014485.1 Bathynomus jamesi
TATACGCCTAATCAGCCAGTTGGCTGAGTTGCCAGATAGCGCCATGTATTCCGAAGAGAGAGTTGCCAGATACCATTGTATACACTATTATAGACTCCTAATCAGCCAGTTGGCTGTAAATGGTTGTCAGATACCTCTTTTTAGCAGTATTATTGCATACATTATTATTATTATATACGCCTAATCAGCCAGTTGGCTGAGTTGCCAGATAGCGCCATGTATTCCGAAGACAGAGTTGTCAGATACCATTGTATACACTATTATAGACTCCTAATCAGCCAGTTGGCTTAGAAGGCTTAAATATTGCCAGATACCATTGTATACACTATTATAGACTCCTAATCAGCCAGTTGGCTTAGAAGGCTTAAATATTGCCAGATACCTGTTGTATACATTATTAGAATACCGGTAGTAGAAGGCATAACAATAAACAACATTGCATCATTCTTTTTATTATAAATATATAGAAAATAAATATACATTTGAGGAATATGCGTATAACAGAAATATATATACACAATTATGGATATATATATATAAAATAAAATATACATTTCAAATAAATATACATTTCAATATGTACATAACAGAAATATATACACATAATTATATATAAAATAAATATACATTTCATATACATTTCAAATAAATAAACATTTCAATATGTACATAACAGTACAGGAGAAATATACACACACACACAATTATGGTGATATATAAAATAAAATATACATTTCATATACACTTCAATAGAAATATGTACATAACAGTACAGGAGAAATATCAAGCAAAATATATATATATATATAAACACAAATCAATAGAAATATGCGTATAATCGTCAAGCAAAATATATATACAATTCACTTTTTTTTCAAAATACTAAAATCGGTCTTAATCGAGTTTACAATTACATCATTATTGCTCTGCATTACGCAGTATATGCGGCTTAATAATATTTCACCGCTTAAAGTATAGGGAAGCCTGTATTCGATATGAATGGCTTTCATATCGTTCAGTACTATTTTTGTCCCCACTTTACAACCGGTTGGCAAGTCATCTTTAAATACGTCTAGAATACAATCAAAAGCACGCACAAAGAGTTCATCGTTAGCTACATTATTAAACACAAGTTTATAAGAACGCTTTTCCAATCGAGGGTTTATTTCTACCGACTCGGGCTTTTCAATCGTGAACTCTTCACTCAACATAACGGCAATTGAAATAATCTTCTAAATCGTTACGGCAACTGCGCGTTATATAAAGAAATAGTTCTTCAGGGTGAACGGTGTAGGTGAGCTCAGCCTTGTACCGATCAATTGCTTTGTACCAAAGTTCATGGTATTTCAAAGAGTCTAAACTTTTTAAATAAACATCCAGCACTAGACCATTCTCACCAGCCCTACACTCGGTAAACCCATCGAGCAGAGCAGTGTATGCGTATTCAAGAACTGTATCAAAATAAAGCATATCCGTAACACGCGCGTCTAATATAGGTTTCAGTTTACGGAATCCGACGATTTCAAACATTCTGTCGAGGATGAAACGGTTTCGCGTATGAATAAGAGCGTTATTATCAGAAGCATTCTTCCACATCAGCCTTATATCAATGCACGGCCGATCGTTATTTATACACAACGTACCTACAACGGCGTATGAGGGCGCGTCACTAATCTGCTCTCTTCTTGTACCTACGTTAGCAGGTATTTTATAACGATCTTCACACCACTTATCAACTATCACAAAGATTCTATTCATCTCCTCGATACTTAAATAAACCCGTTTGTTTGTCGGTCTACATTCCGTTTCCAGTACATAGCTAATGGTACCGGAATTACGCCTGAACACGCGCAACGATTTCGTCACGGACACATCGTACGAGGCGTTGAGAATGCTGCTCAAAGGAAGTTCCATCGTATTCGAAGAGCGCACGTCCACTCGGTTCAAGCTCTGAGATAACTATGAGCCGTGTGAGGCACAGGCAGGAACGGTTCGACGGGCGGCTGACTCGATGATACGTGAATGGGCATGTTCGTACGACTCGAATTGTTGCACATATTTGTTTTTCCGTTTCGTCACTACCAGCCTACGCACTTTGGATAAGAACTAGGCGCTAATCATCTCCACACTCCGGCGCACTATTTGAGAGGAACATATGCTCATATTTTTCCTTTCTACCCATCAAACGATACTCGTCTCTAAAATCTGTTAAAAACTCACGCATTGCACTAGCCACAACCTCACTATGAACCTCATCATGATATACGTTAATATAGTGATAAAAACACCTAAGATTGTCCATGATCACGAGATTCACATTTTCAGACGTAGGGTATGAGTATTCGACATGGTGTAGCATGACGTAATACCGCTTGTCACACCACCCATCCACAAGGCTCATTATCCATACCTGCTGCTTCTCTTCTGCACGCGTTGTTTCTTTTACTTCACGGTGTATGTGAGACTTTATAAAGTTTAGCCCTGCAGCATACTTCAGCACATCGTCTGTGCAACGAAAGCCTTCAACAGTCTCACCAGAACATCCGTAGAGTATTTGTACATCTTGGAACTTCGCACAATCCAATGTGGTTTTAAAAGAGGCATAGGAGGGGGGAATAGGAAGTTTTTCGGTATCCACCACATCCTCACACTTTACTGAATACCATTTCATAAACGTTGTGCAAGCAATATTAAAGGTAGCCATTTCAATATACGTCTGATCTGAATACACGTCTGATCTCTCGGGCTTACTGCGGTCGACTGACCACGCAGGGATTCCCAGATAGTAGCATGACTCACGCAGTGGGCGGAGCTTAGAACTTTCACCTACACACACACACACACACACACACACACACACACACACACAAGGAGAAAGTGAAACGCTATTTGATTTATTTAATAAACGAGATATTCAAGTTATATATATTTACAAATACGATTTAATAAACGAGATATTCATGTTATATATATATATATACATATTTACAAATAGATACGATTATATACAAGACGTGTGAGTTAGAAGCATCATTGGTATCCAAAGGGTACGGTATCATAAGTGCCAGGTAACTGGTAACGTTTCCTATAGGTGTTACGGCACACCATCGTACCCCTAAGTTCCTTCACGCCTCCCAGCTTCTGCGCCCGAAAATTGTGGGTGCCTACAATTAGTTGGTGAGGTTGCAAACATACTAGATCCTTCAACGACTCAAAGTTAACAACCTCCCGATTCGCATGGTTGAGCGTAATACCCTTTGCCTTCACGATATATTTCATTTCATCCCCTACCCTGACCCGTACCCCATAAGTCTTAGGTCCTGTTGAGATAAAAGAGTCGGCGTATGCGTCGTCCCCATACTCATCCTTGATCTCATCAGTGAGCTCGCCGAGGAACTCCCCAATAGCGGGCATGTAATCACCCTCCCTCTCTGTGAATATCACGCTATCTGTATCGGCATACAATACTCTCCGCCCAAGAGAATGCAATAGACCCCAAAGTTTTATACGGGCGTAGGCTGTTGTGAAGCTCGCCACAGGTATGTTTGTAACCCTTGAGGTATCTGTGGCAAATTCAGTGTTGTTGTACTTTATTACGTAAGTATTACCTACATTCACGATCTCCATGACCTCTTTATCGGGGGCATTGGCATAATCCCAGACATCGCTATAACTTTGTGCCAAATGAATGTTCCCTCTGCCGGTATTCTGCGCAAATTTTCCCCATAGACTGTTTAGACACAACTTTGCACTAAAGCGCTTGCCAGGATTCTTTACAATTTGGACACGATCAAGTTGTATACCTTCGCGGTCGCGGTAACGTTGAATATAGGCAGACTTTTCATCTTCGGTATCAACTCCTCGCGGATACCCTGATGCTTCAACCTTATCCTTCAAAAAGGCGTTTATATATGGTGTGAAAAGGTTGGGGAGCTTCTGAAACCTCCACACCTCGTGTATCTTCAGTATTCTATAACCATGGCGTACGGCTAGGGCCAGCTCAGGACTTGTATATACGCCTCTGATCTTACGCTGGTGGGGTATATGGTTACATTCGCCGTTATCCTCTTCAGCGCACTTCACGCACAGTGGAAACATGAGCTTGTCGTCGATAACGACAGGTAAGATCATAATCCATAAATTGCGTGGGGGGAGTACGTCTACGAAAGAGAGCCCAAAGTAATGATCATTCAAATTTTTTGAAAATTCATTGATGGAGGGTATGCTAGGTCCCACCAGTTTCTCAGGAGCGCCCACGGGGTACGGATGGCTCTTCATCACGTATGGGTATAAAGAACAGAAATCGTAGTAATGGAGCTTCACGCCCAAAGTAGGTGGAAAGTATAGTCTGAATGGATTTGTACGTCCTCCAAACAAACTATCACCACATTTGAGAGGGTCCAGCACCATTGAACGCTTGATCGTTTTTATTTCCTCACGGTATACATCGTCTGTCTCCATCCGTGCATCATATTCATGCTCCCACAAGACTTTGTGAGTGAACTGTGATCCTATAAGTTGATCGCAGGTGCGGGTCCCTGCAAGACAGTCGGCAGGAGATCTACCGTGGATATCTCCGACGATACCGCACTCAGGGCGGGGGCATCCATGCCACCAGCATCCATTAAAGGAATACACAGTCTTCACACCAGTGACACGGTTTTCACTTAACCCATCAACCCAAAAAACACGTCAATTAATCTTAATGGGTACTTCACCGTGTTGCGGGCGTGCTTTATGTATACACCTGTTTGTTGCTGCAGGTGTATGAGCCAGTAAATAGCCTTGTGTCCGTAACTGCGGGGGTTGTTTCGGTGAATAATGGCTAAGGTGTCTTTAGGCATGAAGTTATTCTTGAACACCGTAAAACATAATGATGCGATGGTGGTTGCGACTTGCAGTGGATCGCATTTGAAACGGGCTATGTACATACTTCTAAAGGCCTGGAAACACTCTAAGCACGCGCACATCATTCACGCAATAACGCTCACATTCATCAGCTATATTATAAGGGTTACTTTCATTAAAACTGTCGTAGTATCGATCAAATTCTTCACGTTCATCCATGCAGTCAAAATAATGTTTGGGGGGTGGTGGGCCTACGTAGTTTAAAGTCTCGCTGGTGAGGAAAGTGTATGGGAAGTATCCTTTGGAAACTTCAGCTGCTACTCCCATCACCTTGGGTAGCTTTGCTAATTTACAAGGTGTGAATAATAAAGTATCTTTAAATTGTACATTGCCTCTTATCTGCATCTCTATTAATTTGTTGCCTCTTTTCAATGGATCACCTGTAAATATCTCAGAGGATTCGTGTTCAAGCAACTCCTTATAAAGGAACTGCGCGTCAAACTTTGCCCCGTTATGGGCGAGAATATACACAGTCATTTTTTTGAACTTGTCGGCTAACTTGACAATATAGGACACAAATAGTTTCACAGGACTATCGCTGACATTCGTTTTAAAAACGTTTGTCCGTTTACCGCATTTGGGGCACTCGTCACATTCGATACCCATACACTCATCACAGATGGTCTGGCTCACAAGTAAATGTGGAATTACC
This sequence comes from Bathynomus jamesi, assembly GCA_023014485.1. NCBI lineage: Eukaryota > Metazoa > Arthropoda > Malacostraca > Isopoda > Cirolanidae > Bathynomus > Bathynomus jamesi. The sequence goes on from JAJOZX010000151.1 coordinate 1,433,061, forward strand.
TCTTTGGTTTCAGCGTTCGTATATGTTTCTATATCGTAGTACACAGTTATACAAGGGTTATTTTTAGGCTTAGCATCTTTCATATAACAGACATGCTTTACTCCATCCGCCTTATATTCCTCCTGGCATGTAGGACAGTGAATTACGTCGCACTTGTGCTTAAATTTTCCCCAATTATCCATTGTGTGAAACATACCACATTCACAGATTCTCATTTTCCTGCACGTACCAATTGATTTATGGAGATCAAAGCAGCTATTATTGAAAAATGTGCGTCTACACACATCACAGTCTCTCTTCTCATCTACACGGCTTTCACATTTGGTGCTTTTACACTGCTCACATACCATGTGACATTCTTTACAATGTCTCACTATATCATCCGCAAACTCGAGGCACCCCTTACACAAATCATGATGTCTCCCATATTTTCGACTTTTGTCATAACTCGCGTAAAGCCCCCTTATATTACGGATGGGGAGATACGTTGTCCCTGACAATCCTAAAATAAGTAGGGGCCTTGTACGATCTCTCACACGCTTTTAAAAACATACACAGTCCGGCGGCGATCATCCAAACCAAATATAACTATGCGCACATTCATTTCCTGTTCTACCTTTCTCAGCTCTTCAGGACCCATATTACAGTCAAATTCAAGTTCACAGTCTACAGCTAGTTTACGGGCACGCTCAACGATCGTAGGCAGCCAAATTTTTTGAGTCCGTGTATTTTGTACAGTAAACATACGTGCTAAGAGTACTGCTATAAAGCCGCAACCACGATCGACGTTTATATGCCTTCGGTAAATAGTTGGAGAATTGAAGTTAAGAGTGTACGGTATGGCACTATGACCCGCAACACGGAATACACGGTCAATATTTACCGTGAAGTTGTCCATATTGAAGGCTATACTACTTTGGACGGCTTGCATTATACGCCCTAATATATATTCTACATCTTCAGCAGCCAAACGTCTGAACGGCACTATCACCCAATAATCGTCTACATCACCGTCATCTCACCCGAATCCAAAGGACAGGCTCGTCCTGACCTCACGCTCGTCGCGATTCTGAAGAGCAAACTCTATAATACGCTGTACTACCCTGCGTATCCGGCGCTCAATACCATTGCTATACAGGGCTCTAGGGTCGACCCTGACTCTATACCGATTTCTAGTCAAGGCGGGGGTGGGGGCTGCGGATCGCACTAACTCTAACGTAATAACATCCTCAACAGAACGGGGGCGGATGAATTAGTGGCTATATTAGGTGCTGCTGCTGATGGGGGCCCTGTTGCGTAGGAGGGTTGGGGATCTATTATTGTAGACTCAACAGAACGGGGGCAGAATAAGGGGGTATATTAGGTGCTGCTGCTGGGGAGGTTGTTGCGTAAGAGGTTGAGGTTGGGGGTCTGCTGCAACAGGTACGTATTTCGGTCGCTTTATACCTGATGTGGGGTTCTCATACCTCCGCTTTGAACGTGCAACCTGTATCGCTGGTGAGGGTTCAGGGGAAGAGATCACAACTACACTGTCGTCGAGGTCATCCGTAATGATAGGGTGCTCTACCTCATCGTCGGTTCTGTGGGAGAAGAATATAAGGATCAGCACTCAAAATTTGTAATATTTTGTAAATGACCCACTTAGGAGTGTGACGTGTTAGAAATGGACTCTGTAGAAAAATTCAGATTCACGAGCCCATGCACATGTATTATATCTGGACCTACAGGATGTGGTAAAACTGTGTTTATGCTTAAAATCATTAAAAAAAGGGCGAGATGTTCTCGAAATTTGTGCATAAAGTTATATGGTGCTATTCGACGTATCAATCAGCGTTCAACGAGTACCAAGATGATATTTGGTTCCACAAAGGTGTATATGACGTTAATTCGCTAAAGGGAACTGAACATACAATCATTGTAATTGACGATCTCATGTTGGAGATGGATAAAACGTTTGCCGAGACATTTACAGTATACTCCCACCATCTTAACATAAGCGTGTTCTTCATCAATCAGAATCTATTTTTCAAAAATAGATACATGCGCGATGTGTCGTTAAATACGCAATATCTAGTCTTATTCGCGCAACGTAGAGATGTTCACAAATTGGGGTATTAGCCAATCAAATGTTCCCGAATCAGCGTAAGGAGTTTTTGGAAGTTTATAAAGAAGCTACAAGGACGCGTTACGGATATTTGCTTTGCGACCTTCATCCGCGAAACACGTTTAGAGTGCTTCTGCGAACGAATATATTTCCAAACGAGCCTGAAACGGTGTATATTCCAGAATGACAAAGAGACTAAAGAAATACCATGAATTAATAAAAATCTATCATCGACTGCCCGGGCAATGCAGCAGATGTTTTAAAAAATATCGACGCCGACTTTTTAAATGCATCTGTGAAATCTGTCTTAACGTTATAAATTGCAATGTATCAATGAAAACCCATCAGAAGGCTCGCCTACGCCGCTACAAGAACATAATACGTACACTCGCTCGTAAAAGTCAAACTGTAGCGAAGAAAAACGAGTTATTGTGCAAACAGGAGGGTCATTTCTCCCATCTTATTTTCAGTTTTGGGCCCTTTACTGACTAGATTAATATAATGAAGAAAGTGGTAGTGATTCCCCACGAGGTGTACGCTTCACTGCAAAGAGACACGGATCTAGATCCTCGTAAAAGCAGACTTAAAAGAATGGAAAGCGAATTGTTAGCCCTATTAAACAGTGAAAAAACACCTGATGAGAAAAGAATCTTATACCAAGAAGCTCTGCAGAAATTTCTTCACGAGTACGAAAATTATAAGATCCCTACGGAGATTCCTGTGGTTATTAGGCACAGCACGGGGGCCGATGCGACATAGGATCTGTGTCCGACGATACAGCTGATCAACCAAAAAGATTAGCCACACAACATATCGAACATGTATTAAAAAGTACCCTCCCACATACATTGAGGAGTAAAGGCTTAGGTCTTTATAATCTATTGAATGAGGATCCAGCCATACAATGGACCGATACAGGCGAGATCATTGTGGAAGGATCAAAGGTACAGGGATCGAATATCGTGGACATTGTCCATGATCTGGTGAGAAAGTGGGATAGGCCACCACCATCAGGATGGAAGCATATTAAAGCAAGACTACAACAATAAATGTCCCTAAAACGTTGATAGGAAATCTGAACAGGTTAAAAGACTTGGAACACGCAACGTCTGTGGCACAATTGAAGACGCCGTCACCCCCTGCGGTACACCTTTCAAGAGGAGAAAGAAGAGGTTAAACCAACCCTACCCACCTGCCTCTAAAATACGCAAATGGCTAACGTATTAACTAAACGTTATTATGACATTTCTACCCCATCCTCTTACGGCGGCGTAGATAGACTGTACAGAAGTGTTTACGGAGTAGGAAAAAAAGATGTTGAAAGATTTTTGAGGGAGCAGGACGCTTATACGCTTCATAAGCCTGTGAGAAAAAGGTTTAAAACAGCCAAGACAACGGCTTCCTCGATTGATTCTATTTGCAAGCAGATTTAACAGACATGCAAAGATATTCTGTGTATAACGATGGTTACCGCTACATTCTATTCATAATAGACGTATTCTCTAGATATCTGTGGCTAGTTCCTCTGAAAATAAATCACCTGAAACAGTTGCTAAAGCCACCAAAACGCTAATGTTAAAAGAAAAACAGGGTTCCTGGCTATTTTTGTACGGATATGGGAAGGAGTTTATAGCCGTGCTTTTCAGAATATATTGACAGAGTTTAATATCAGCTATTACACAACCAATTCTATACATAAGGCTTCTTTAGCTGAAAGAGTTCAGCGCACCATAAAGGAACGCATGCACCGTTATTTTACACATAAAAACACATACAGATTTCTAGACATTCTGGAACCATTGGCATCATCCTACAACCGCTCACACCATCGCACGATTGGGGCAAAACCTAACGAAGTTTTAGAAAGAGGTACGCTCCCGAGAAGAGATGGACCACCACCACCACCACAACCACACTCTGTGCGCTTCAAAACCAATGATTATGTAAGGCTGTCGCGTTCGGGGAATAAATTCGCAAAGGGTTTTGAGCAAGGATGGACACGCGAGATTTTTAAAGTTAGGGCTGTGAGACCTAAAGGTGTGATAATGATGTATTACATTGAAGATTTGAATGGGGAAGAAATCTCATGAGGCTTTTACCGCCAGGAATTGCAGAAAGTTGCAACATGGCTCCTAACCATTTCTACGTCACACTCCCGTCCTCCTCGTCCCTGTCTGTACACCCTAACAACACGCTAGCCAACTTTGTAACAGAACTCCATGGGCATATTGAATTGGGTCGTGATTTGTATGAGGTGGGGAATGCGAAATTCAGCTGGACACCGTCTTTTTAAATATGAACATAAGAACCGTTTTTACGATTTTTAGAGACATTGACGATGTGAAAAAGCTGGGGCAGCTATGGATGAAACTATGCGCATCGCTTGGACTAAGATTGCACGGTATTACAGTACATAAGTAAGACTAGGGGCCGGTCAATATGGTTCGGCCGAGGATGTTGTGAGAGGCTTAAACGTAAGTTTAAGAACTCAAACCTTACGAATGATTTTGTATATGAAATCGTAAACAACCTGCACATACACTAATCCTAAAATCAAAGACTAACAGATGTCTTAAAGAACAAGAAAGTTCAAATTCTAACCACGGCCGATATAGCGCAGCCTTCAAAGAGACACATTTCACGAGACCACAGTAATAACTTTCCAGATTAATGTATCATTGAAGATTGGAGAAATTGGCTGAAAGGTCCCCAGACATGTGCTATATTTACATAATATAGTGGAGCAACCAGTTTGTTTGGGGATACCCAGGCACGCCTGCTGCGCATTGCTCACATCCCCAACCATAGAGGAAGGAGTTTGAGTATTACATATGACAGACCCCATTATGTGAATGTCGCAACTAATTTAATAACCAATATCACAATATATATAGAACGATTGAGGGCGAAAACTTCCCATTCGGTAACGGGAGCTTAACAGTGAAGCTACACTTTCGCGCACTGAGTTATAATGATAGAAAGCCTTTCACCGTCTATCGAGGGATGCGATACCAGCGCGGTAGTGGACTTGGATCCATTTTTTCATCCATACTACGTACGGCTGTTCCTTTGCTGAAGAGGGGTGCCAGATACCTTGGAAGGAAAGCGCTACAATCAGGCCTTAACACTGCAGAAGACATATTGGCCGGGGCTAAACCTAAAGAAGCTCTAAAAAAACATTTAAAGCGTACACGGAACGAAATCATCAAAGATGCAAAGAGAAAAATGCGTGGTGGCGGGAAGAAGAAGAGGGCTCCCCGGAAGAAGAAGAAGGGGTCACGTGGTATTAAACGTAAAAGGCTATCAAAAAAGAAATGCTGTAAGCGAATGAAACCTATGGTTGACCACTTTTTTGACTGATATAAGCTAAGGATATTGATCTCATGAATCATAGTTTGTTTACCACTTGTCGAGAGAGGAGTCACTATTTCGCCATGGCACGCTTCATCCACCCATGTAGTTCACAATGCTGTAAATCGGAGCTGTCCTTTTTTGAGCTCCCGCCAACCCAAGTTTCTATTGAGCACAGTGACTTTATTACAATTAACCCTTTAAACACAATTAGTTCCCCGAGTGCACCTATAGAATTCGTGATACCCAGCTCAGGTCCTTACTTTTTTGATCCAAGCTGTGTGCACATGTACGCTAAGCTACGTATAGCCCATTCTGATGGAACGGCCTGCGATGACAAATATGCTGTATACCCTGAAACAAACTTTCTGCACGCCATATTCAACCAGTGTGACGTATATTTAAATCAGACCAACATATCGGCAGGCACGGGGTACTATCATCTACGAGCCTATTTGGAAAATGTCCTCAACTTTTCCAAAGAAGCGAAGGCTACCTTTTTAAGTGCGGAGGGATATTATCAAACTAAAGATGAAAATAGTATAAAGGACAAATTTAAAAATTCTAAAAAGAAAATATACGAGTGTTTTGGACGGTTGCACACAGATTTCACTTTCCAGGAGAAGTTGCTTGTGAACGGGGTGGATATGAAAATAAAGCTCACCCGCACGAGTCCTGAGATCTGCTTAAATCTGGATGCGAATCAAGAAGAGGGTGCAAAGTCCGTTGTGGTTCACATTATGGACACATACCTCCGCGTACGGCGAGTGAAATTAAGTTCACCAAAACAACTAGAAATTGAGAAAAATTTACTAAACGCTACAGTGAAATATCCTATTAACAGAGTGCAGATCAAACTATATACGGTTCCTGCAGGGTTGGCATCGAAGCAGATAGAAAACATTGCCCTGGGAAATCTTCCTAAAAGGATATTAATCGGCATGCAGGACCACGCTTCGGTGAATGGAAAATATAAAAAGAGTGCCTTTAAATTCGAGAATTTCGGACTTAAAAATATAACTCTATACGTTAATGGCACTGCTTTGGGTGGAACAATGGGTACGGACTATTCATCAGACGCTGTGTTACCTCTTTGTGCCAGAGCCTATAGTAATCTGACCCATATTGCAGGTGATTGTGATGAGCTTGGTAATGGGGTAACGCAGGAAGAATTCATTGATCAATTTAACCTTTATCCGTTTGACATTACACCTGACTTATCTGCTAGCGTAAATACCCATTTAACACCACAGCAGAGCGGTAACATCTCAGTGCGGCTGGAATTCGCCAAGCCTATAGACGCTCCTATTAGTGTACTAGTATATCTCGAATCGCAAGCCCTAATAGAAGTAGATAGATTTAGAAGCGTTATCACTGACTTTTAAAATGGATGCTAATACACTTCAGAAAGTAATGGAGCGAGTCACACGTTCCAAATTTATCGGCGTGTTTGCGAAGAATGAAACATTGAGTTTGCCAAGTACGCGAGAATGCGGTAGTCTTATTGTGAACACAGACATCATCGGTAATGAAGGGATTCACTGGATCGCTGTCTATTTTAAAAATAGACAGCGCCTGTACTATTTTGATTCACTCGGTACTCAACCCTGGAGTGACCCTATTATTGTAAAATTTCTCGCTCAGTTACATATTCCCGAAGTTGTATGGAACCCATTTCGTATGCAGGGATATTTTACTAATGTTTGCGGAATGTACTGTGTCTCATTTCTCATGCATATGTCAAATGATAAAGAATTTATAAATTTTTTAAATTTATTTGACCCGTGTCACACTCACCGAAACGATGAAATGGTATGCAGACAGATAAAAAACCGTTTTCCAATTGTACGTACTCGTTGTATATTATAATGTTTTTGTTCGTATATTTGTATATTCGTTTATTGTACTGATTTCTTTCATTTAATAAATTTATGAAAATATATTGTGTCTTCTTATCCCAAAAAGATCGAAAAACACTTACATTATTTGACATTGTTGACTGATTAGTATATCATCCGTATTCCCTTCAAAAGATTGTATAACTCGTGTCAAATCCTCATCGGACCTTAAAGGAAAAAACATATACAGAGTATACAGACAGACAGATCCCCATTATGTGAAGATATCTTTGGTTCGAGGAGTGAACGCCATAAAAATTTCGATTTTAGCATAATGGGGAAATAACATTGATTGACATTTTTGACTAGTATCTATTTGACGAATACTACAACTCTCCGTATATATATAAAATCGAATTATGGACACTTACATTTCTATGGTAGTCCCTTGCGTCGGATTGTAAGGAGCGTCACTGCAAATATCTTCTACGGTTTGCGTCGAAAATAGTTCGCCACAATCAGCGCATTGAAAAGACTAATTGTGGTTAATGCTGCAGTATCACGTTCTTCATACAAGTCTGGGGAGACGTACAGGTCCATGGTGGAGGATGTGTGACACTGCTGACTGATCAGTATATCATCCATATTCCCTTCAAAAGATTGTATAACACGTGTCAAATCCTCATCGGACCTTAAAGGAAAAATATACAGAGTATACAGACAGACAGATCCCCATTATGTGAAGATATCTTTGGTTCGATTACCAATTTCGATTTTAGCATGATGGGGAAATAACATTGATTGACATTTTTGACTAGTATCTATTTGACGAAATACTACAACTCTCCGTATATATATAAAATCGAATTATGGACACTTACATTTCTATGGTAGTCCCTTGCGTCGGATTGTAAGGAGCGTCACTGCAAATATCTTCTACGGTTTGCGTCGAAAATAGTTCGCCACAATCAGCGCATTGAAAAGACTAATTGTGGTTAATGCTGCAGTATCACGTTCTTCATACAAGTCTGGGGAGACGTACAGGTCCATGGTTGAGGAATGATTATTCACTGATGCGAAAATAGCTACTGTTACTCCCAACTGAAAATATCCCCTTTTATATGCACATTCGCCAAGCTCCGCCCAAAAGACCAGATGTTCGTAGTGATTGGCTGCCGATGTAGCTGGGTGGAGCTATGACGTGTACCAATCCGCTATAACGAGACCGGACGAGTAACATATATATAAAATCGAATTATAGGCACTTACATTTCTATGGTAGTCCCTTATATTATATTTTTTACTTACAAATTATTAGTATTGTTTGTTAACATAATTGTTAACTTATTTTATAATAAAGAAATTATATCCTAATTATATTTTAAAAAGAACATTCGGTTTCAACGTTAAGCTGTGGTCTAAGGCGGCGTGGCATGAATAAATACTAAAATAAAATTAAATGTTAAAAATCTTTATTCATACGTTATTAAAAGTTAAAAATCTTTATTAATAAAACAGGATAGAAGCATATGAAAGTCAAGGTAAACTATAGTTGCAAATTATAGTTAGGTTATACGATGTTTTTCGGGCATACTACTGCCTCGGGTTAAATGATCCTGTTATTTTAAATCACGTATTTGAAAGAGTTAATCATTATTGCTACATAGAAAAAATCGTGCATTACGATGTTTTTCGGGTATACTACTGCCTCGGGTCAAATGGTCCTGTTATTTTAAATCACGTATTTGAAAGAGTTAATTATTATTGCTACATAGAAAAAATCGTGCATTACGATGTTTTTCGGGTATACTACTGCCTCGGGTAAAATGGTCCTGTTATTTTAAATCACGTATTTAACGACACATCGCGCTCATTTCCATTGCTATATATGGCTCTAGGATCGGCCCTGACGAGATGTATTTCGTAGGTTAGGTTAGGTCTCTTACATATAAAAGTCCATGTGGTAGAGTAAGCAACGAACCCCATCGACGAGATGTATTTCTGAACCCATGTTAAACTGGAGGTCTAATTTACGAGCGAGTGCACGTTCTTGTACGCCGTAGGCGAGAAAGAGTTAATTAGTATTGCTACATAGAAAATCGTGCATTATGATGTTTTTTTCGATTATTATTTATTGAACAAAACTCTCGCTCTCTTTCTATATATATATATATATATATATATATATATATATATAGAAAGAGTGGTCTGGAAGGAAGTTTACCAATGATTAAATTCTCTTTGCGAGTGACCCGTTGCCCGCGTCGGGCTAACCTTTGGTTAGCTTCCGCCCGAATTGTTCATTCTGACGAAGGTCAAGCTTTTCACTCCACCTTAGACCTACAGTTTAACGTGGATTCCGAACCACGACCCATCAGCAGCCCAGCGTCTTGACCACTAGGCCTCCTAGGGTACCCATTTATCTACCAACCACTTTCTTTATTGTGTGGAAGGATGAACAGCTGGGCTTTGCTGCGCGCCGGCTGCCGTCGGGTCTCGAACCCTGGGCCGATGGATTCGTAGTCCGCGACGCTAACCACTACACCACCGAGGCGGTATTTGTCATTACTTACTCGGACTATAGTGGATTTAATTATCCCAGAAGAGTTCCTTGTTCCATGCACGGTCTGTGTGTAGCATATATATATATATATATATATATATGCATCAGTAAATGAGGCTTGCACCACTAAAGCGTTTGCCAAACATGGTGTACCACGGTAAATTCATTTATATATATATATATATATATATATATATATATATATATTGGGGGGGGAGATCTCTCACCCGTTCTTCGGCCCGACCCCGTTTCATTGTAGAAATAATAATAATAATGATAATAAGAATTGATGTGCAAGGTGTTTGCAGTTAAGATGTAGTTTGTGTGTAAAAAGTTATTTATTAATAAGTAGAATTTAATTGGCTTCAAATTATATTTTAAAATACGCGTAAATATTTGTAGAAGTAATAACAATGATAAAATTAATATCTGGAGTCAGTGGTGATTTCTGCTCGAATAGCTTGTAGAAGGATAATCCCTCGACCCGAAAAAGGTCCCTAGAGACCTTTTTCGTTCGAATCGTGTCCCTAGAGACACGATTCGAACTGATTTAGCTTCTGCCTTTCATCGTGTGGTGTGTGTGTGTGTGTGCGTGTGGGTGTGTGTGTGTGTGTGTGCATGAGTTGTTTATTATATATATATATATATATATATATATATATATATATATATACAAGAGTGGTCTGGAAGGAGATGTTTCATAATTTTCTTTTCCGGATGTTTTTCCCACTGTTAATCGTGACTTAAATATTTATAATAAAAATCAAGTGTCTAAAAAGTTATTTAATAAGCAGAAATAAGATGTTTAAAAGAACAGACCCCGCTATAGTGGCTTGGGCAATTCCAAATGAATAATTTCTTTATTTTCGTCATTTTTTCATTTTTTTCGTCGCAGGAGTGAGGCTATATGTTTCATAAGTTTTCATCTCGTTTGGTGGAATTGTATCGTAAATTATTTAAATGAAGTTTCATAATTAAATTAATTGGTTTTACTGTTATTTAGGAAAATTTATATTGGGAGCAAACGTTACAATAATAAGCTTATGTCGATATAGTTACCCATTGAATTGTAACTCTTTATTCAAGTTTGCTATTATTTATTGATTGGTGGATAATTAGTTGGGTATCCCTTATAAAAATTCGTTTTCTGTCTAACGAAATAGGGTAACTTTGTTAATTCTATTAAAGCGTAATGAAAGAGGCGCTTGTGTTATTTTATACGGTTGAATCTTGAATAACCATATAAATATATATTGTGGTATTTTATATGGTTCATTAGTTTATTATATATACAAGTACATTTGGAATAACAGCCGTTATATATGTGTTACACGATTAATGGGACACATGGCGCTATCTGGATTACCTTGCGCTATCTGGCAACTCAGCCAGAATAGAGGATTATAAAAGATCGCGAAGCTGGTGAAGAACCATTCCCCCCTCGGCTCCGGCCGAGTAAGGAGCTCTGCTCCTTCTATTTCTGGCCCTTTGGTAAACCCCTTAGTGGCCTCTTAGGTTAGGGAAACGAAAATAAATTGGGGGAGAACTCCACTCTGTCCTTCAGGTGTCTCTCTCCCTCCTCCAGGTGTCTCTCTCTCTCTCTCTCTCTCCTCCTGCATGTATCTTCCTCCTTCAGGTGTCTCTCTCTCTCTCTCTCTCTCTCTCTCCTGCATGTTTGCCTCCAGCATGTGTACTGCATGTGTACATCCAGCATGTGTACTCCTGCATGTGTGCGTATGTGTGTACCTCCAGCATGTGTACCTACTGCATGTGTACTCCTGCATGTGTGCGTATGTGTGTGTGTACCTCCAGCATGTGTACCTCCTGCATGTGTACCTATCCTCTCTCCTTCAGGCGTCTCTCCCTCCTACAGGCATCTCTCTCTTCTTCAGCTCTCTCTCCTTCAGCTGTCTCTCTCTCTCTCTCTCTCTCTCCTTCAGGCGTCTCTCTCACCTTGGCTCAGCCAACTGGCTGATTCTGGCTGATTCTGGCTGATTAGGAGCCTATAAAACAACGCCAGCCCGGCTAGAAGTCTTAATGTGCACTTGGCTCCTGCCAGGTGAACACCTCTCCTCCTTTCTCTCCTCCTCCTTTCTCTTGGGGGATAACGCCGCCTCCAAGTTTTCCCCCCACCCCCTTTGCAACAACCCCCACCCCCCTTTGCAACAACCCCTTCCCTTTGCAACAACCCCCTTTGCACAACCCCACCCCCCAACAACCCCCCTTTGCAACAACCCCCTTCCCCCATTTGCAACAACCCCCACCCCCCTTTGCAACAACCCCCACCCCCTTTGCAACATTACATAATAACCTGCAACATTCCTGCACTCTCCCCTTTTGCGGCTATACTACTAACCTGGATTAGATCAACCCTTAACCTCCTAGTCTCGAGAGTAGTCAATTTTAACTCCTTAAGCCTATCCTCGTACGACTTTGACCTAAGAGACGGAATCATCTTAGTTGCTCGTCTTTGAACTCTTTCGATTTTGTCTATATCTTTGCGATATGCGATTCCAAAATTGGACCGCGTACTCCAAATGGGGTCTAACTAATGATTTATAAAGAGGAACTATAATATCGCGCGATTTGTACTCAAAATTTCGAGCTATAAACCCTAACACTTTGTACGCCTTATTGACCTGCTGTACTTTGTTTCGCTACTTTTAAATCACCAGTGACTATAACTCCTAAATCTTTTTCCTGCTCTACGCTTGTTAAATCTTTCCCTGACATACTATACGCAAATTACCGTTACGCGAACCTATATGCAAAATTTTGCACTTACCCACGTTAAATCTCATTTGCCATGTGACTGACCAATCAACGATTTTATTCAGATCTTCCTGAATTTTACCTCTATCTTCGTCATTAATCGCCCTACCACCCAGCTTCGTGTCATCCGCAAACTTTGAAACTGTACTGACTAGGCCGACATCTAAATCGTTAATATATATATAATATATATATATATATATATATGTGTGTGGTGTGTGTGGCTTTGTAGGGGAGTTATAGACTTTTTGTTAAAAACAGAATAGGTAGGCGAGGAGGCGGTGTTATGTTGTATATCAAAGATAATATTGCGAACGTTATAGAAGTAAAGCACACAATTCCAGAACCGATAAATTCGACTATAGCAGAACTTATATTGAACGATTTCAAACTTCTTGTTGCGGTTATATGAAGGCCCCCTAATCAAACAGCTGATACGGACGAAGCGTTATATCGTGAACTAAAGAGAATAATCGGTAGTGAGCAGTCTTTAGTTATGGGTGACTTTAATTGCGCCAACGTGAATTACGATACAATGCAGGGAGACGCGGAAGTTAATCGTTTAGTTAATTTTCTCGAGGATAGCTTTCTTATTCAAAATTTTGGGGAACCTACGAGGTTGGACAGTATTTTAGATTTAGTAATAACTACGGATGATAGGTTAATTACTGATCTTCAAGTAATAGAACCGTTAAGCAATAGCTATCACAATATGGTAGAGTTTGCCCTCTTAGTAAGTCACTCGAAACCAACTAACTCGACTAAAATTCCAAACTTCCAGCAAGCAGACATTAGTAAATTTCGAAATAAATTGTCACACGTCAATTGGGAAAACGTAATGGGGAACTCCAACGCAAAACTAATGTGGGAATCGTTCGAAACGGTATTTAGGACTATAAATGAGGAATGTGTACCGTACAAAATTAAGCGTGCGAAAGTAAACAACAAGCCCTTGTGGTTTACTTCTAGAGTATGAGACATTATAAAGTGTAGAGATAGGGCTTATAGGCAATATAAGTGCGATAAAGACAATTTGTTGTTACGAAACAACGAGATATCTCTGAGGCGTGAGGCGAAAAGTGTAATAAAAAAGTCCAAGCGCGAATTTGAAATCTCCATAGCTCGTGACGGTAAAGAAAACCCCAAGCGATTCTTTCAATACGTCAATAATAGAAATCCAGTAAAAAGTGTCTTGGGGCCTTTGAAAAATGTAAACGGAGAACTAGTTTCTGAAAACAAGGAAATGGCTACCTTGCTAAACAATTTTTTTACGTCAGTTTTTACTATAGAAGATGTAACGAATATCCCTACGGTCATAGACATGATACCTTTTGATAATGGTAATATTTTGGATAATATCGTTTTTAGTGAAGGAGAGGTGATGCGCTATATTGATAAAATGAAAACGCGTAAATCACCGTGGCCGGATTCCATATATCCCATGCAACTAAAAGAATTAAAAGATAGCATTGTTTTGCCGCTGACAAAGATTTTAATGCGTCTATTTCTGAGGGGTGCGTAGCAGATAATTTCAAGTTAGCAAACGTAACACCTATCTTTAAGAAAGGCGATAAACGTGCGGCGGGAAATTATAGGCCAATCAGTTTAACGTCTGTTTTAAGTAAGCTACTGGAATCAATAATTAGAGATCGTATAGTCGAACACTTAGAAGTGCATAAACTAGTTAGAAATAAGCAGCACGGTTTCAGGCGAAACAAATCTGGCTTAACTAATCATTTAGAATTTTTCCAAAGCGTGGTTAACATTTACGATAGACATCGGGCGGTAGATGTAGTGTATTTAGATTTTCAA
>JAJOZX010000151.1:1452500-1460000 GCA_023014485.1 Bathynomus jamesi
AAAGTGAACAATAACAATTCCTACACCATCATTATATGAATTCATTGTCCATTTTTACATAAGAAACCAAAAATCACCTAAGCGAGTTTTGGATAGAATTTCGATTTGTACGTCTTTATTCATTCCTGTATTTTTCTAATTCATCTTTCTAATAATGACTTATACACTATGACGTCATAAAATAACTTTATTCTCTTTACGTTTCCCACTCTGTGTCTCTAATTTGTTCTTGTAAATCTTCCTAATAATGATTTGTACTATACGTAAAAATTCAATAACTATGACGTCACATTTTCCCTTCATCATATATCTAGTATCCAATGTATGAAAATTCTTTAACATCATGCTAAGGACGAAACACTCTATAGAAATCATTATTTATATGTTATGTAGTATAAACATTATGATTCAACCATACTCATTCTTACATTCTGTTCTTTCTTGACCGCTATCCTTTATTAATTTTATTACTTATTCATTCATCTACCTATTGTCTACTTATGCCCTATCAACTTATCAGTCTATGTTTACTCGTGTCTATATTACGCACACAACCTATTGTGTGACGAATGATATGTGTACACTACTGTGTGCAGTCGTACCTGTCTATCGACGATCATGATTACGTACATGTATTCTTTTTACGTTTTATTTTCTTTTATTATTTCACCTCCCGTCATTGATTTCCCTTGATCATTGTAACTATATAAATTTTATTAAATATTCATTTTTTAATCGTGTCAATTTGTGACGCGCGAAACTTTGGGCGTTCGTTCGAGAACGCGAAAAAACGTTCTCGTATTATTTTTTTCATTTTTATTTTTAATTATATTGACCTCCCGAGGTGAACTCAAAAAAATGCTTAGTAAGATCGAATTCCACTCACGACAACAGAATCGAGCGCCTCAAAGATAAAAATACCTTCGTTCGCTCTGATTTCAAATTTATAACATTTATAACATATATGTTATATCATGTGTGTCATGTCTTATGTACTTGTGTTGTACTAATAACCATCTAGTATAACATATATAAATATATAAAAACACTGTAATTAATAATAACTTGTAATGTACTTCAGTGAAACTGTAATTAAATGTAATGATTTAATTTATAATGTAAGAATGTACTTTAATAGAAGTGTAATTAAACAACAAGTGAATATGAAATAATCCATAATTGTAATCGAAATTGTAATGAACCAAAATTAGTACGTACTCAGTGATGTACTTAATTTGTACTTGTGTACTATTACGAAATGATATCGCCTTTATAAATATAGACTCGGCGAAAAATACAAATTAGTTTTTATTTTTATTTTTTAAATTCTTATTTGCAATCATTCAAAAACATCTGATGTGTTTTAAAAAAGGGGGGAAACTTAACCTTCGACTGTCCTCCCCCCAAAACATTTAAGCTATATTATACATGTACTTGAAAAATTAGGCACCACTTCATTTGCCACTTCATTTGCCACTTCATTTAAGGCTCTTCTTCATTGCACTTCTTGATATTAGCACCTCATTAGGAGGGGGCAGAGGCCCCTTGCCTTCTTAATATTTTTAGATTCCGGCCTGAGCCATGGTCGAAAGAGGTCGAACCTCTACCCTTGTAAATTCAGAGAACTAACTGTACATTTTTAGAAGTAAACTAAATGTAAGAGAAAGTTTTTATCTTTTCCTTCGAGCCGTGCTCTCTTCAGAACTTAGTCAAGTCGACAAGTTATAAAAGAAAAGTCGATAATTTTTAGTATCAGAAAAAGTATCAGAGTAGTATAAAAAGAGAAGAATTAAAAATTGGCGACCCTTTGCCCAAATTAAGAGACAACCCAAGCACCATAGAAGATATTGGCATAACATCTGGCGAGTCTGTAGCCAAGGGTTTAACAGAGTGGCGACCCACCATTTAAGACGACCGAAAAGAATTATAGAAAAGTATACAGAAGAAACATCCGTTGCTTGCCTCCTAACTAGAACCCCCGTCGATTCCGAACCGACAAAGAGCCATAAAGGGGGGGTTAACAGCTGGCGACCCTGCCCCAGGATTAGAAGAAGATTTTAAGAAGATTATTTTAAGAAGAGGATTCTAACAGCTGGCGACCCTTTACCTGGATAAGATGATGATTTTACGAAGAATATTTATAAAAAGAAGATTTTTAACAAGAAGATTTTTAAGAAGAAGATTTTTAAGAAGAAGAAGAAGATTTTTAAGAAGAGGAAGATTTTTAACAAGAAGATTTTTAAGAAGAAGAAGATTTTAAGAAGAGGCCACTCTTTGGCCAAGATAGAAATTACCCTGCATCAGGATAAAAAGAAGATTTTAAGAAGATTATTTTAAGAAGAGGCCACTCTTTGGCCAAGATAGAAATTACCCTGCACCAGGATAACAAGATTATTTTAAGAAGAAGATTTTAAGAAGAGGCCACTCTTTGGCCAAGATAGAAATTACCCTGCATCAGGATAAAACCAGTTGACCGGCGTGTCACGACTTCTAGTTCGTAACATCCACCCTTGAACCGGTGCGTCACGACTCCAAGTTCTCCACGCCTAGTTTTCATCCAAGAAGAAGTAGCCAACAAGACGTCTTCAGGACACGTCTCAAGGATTTCCCCATAGAAAATTTTGTTAAGTACATTTTGTTTTTTAAAATAATTTCTAAACATTTGAAAAGTCAGTACTATTAACAGTTAATATTTAGTATGGAGCCAGAATTTAACACAAAACACAGTGAACATTTCAGACACCAGTGATACATTTTTTTTAGTGAAACAGTAATTGTAAAAGAGTTAATTGTAAAAGAGAGTTAATTGTAACAGAGAGTTAATTTCAAAGAGAGTTAATTTCAAAGAGAGTTAATTTCAAAGAGAGTTAATTTCAAAGAGAGTTAATTTCAAAGAGTTAATTTCAGAGAGTTAATTTCAGAGAGAGTTAATTTCAAAGAGAGTTAATTTCAAAGAGAGTTAATTTCAAACAGAGTTAATTTCAAAGAGAGTTAATTTCAAGAGAGTTATTTTCACTGTTATATTCAGTATAGAATAATTTTATTTTATGTATCAAACATAATAGTATCGTTCCTTCCCGTATATTAGAATGAAATATTGTTTACATTTTTTTTTATTTTTTGTTTGCAAATTTTTTTTCAATTACTGAATTGAATTGACTTGCAAATTAAGAAAGAGAGAGTTTACAGAGAGTTTATAGATATAGAGATATACTTGAAGTAATTTTGAAGTTATTTTTTTGAAGTGATTTTTTTAAGTCATTTTTGAAGTCATTTTTTTGAAGTCAGTTTTTCAAGTCAGATAGTTTCAGAATACTTGACAAGCGTTCAAGTTAGACAGTTTAAGTTTCAAGATACTTGACAAGCGTTCAAGTTAGACAGTTTAAGTTTCAAAATACTTGATAAGAGGTCAAGTCAGAAGGTTGCGCCAAGACGGGCAACCGCCCCAGAGATTTATAGAAATACTTGATAAGAGGTCAAGTCAATAGGTTGCATCCAAGAGGGACAACCGCCCCAGAGATTACAGAAGCTAGTTTTGAAAAAGTTAGTTTTGAAAAAGTTAGTTTTGAAAAAAGTTAGTTTTGAAAAAAGTTAGTTTTGAAAAAAGTTAGTTTTGAAAAAGTTAGTTTTGAAAAAAAAGTTAGTTTTGAAAAAGTTAGTTTTGAAAAAAAGTTAGTTTTGAAAAAAGTTAGTTTTGAAAAAGTTAGTTTTGAAAAAAAGTTAGTTTTGAGAAAAAGTTAGTTTTTCAGTCCCAAGTCATTTTTATTTCGAGTCCCAAGTCATTTTTATTTCAAGTCCCAAGTCATTTTTATTTCAAGTCCCAAGTTAGTTTTCAATGCAGTCAATTGAATTCAACTTTTCCTTTGTAATTTAAGAGAATTTAATTTAAGAAAATGTAATTTAAGAATTTAATTCAACCTTTTTTTTGTTGTAAAAGAGAATTAAATTCAATCTGAATTGACCGGGTTGCGTCTTTGGTTTAACCTTTTCTTTGTTTGTAAGACGGAAATTCACTGATTTGTCTTTCCCTTTTCATGCATTGTTATGTATATAAATATATAGTTATGTAATTCATTAATTATAACAAAACCGTTTTTACAAAGGTTGTAACGATTTTGGTAATTATTATAATGTATATGAGGAACATGCCGTCCCTCCGTTTGTTCAACTTTTTAAATATTTGTTCTAAGTAGTGTGACAAGCAATCTTTAAAAAAAAAAAAAAAAAAAAAGCAAAGTGCTCACGAAAGACTTATTGTCAATCTCAGACTTATATCCCCCGCTTAGTCACTCAATTCCCCCGAATGTAGTACTCCAAACTTTGTTTTTTTATTTTATTTTTATTTTAACACCCCAACCCCAGTTGAACCCAGTGTCGACCAAAACCGTTTTTACCAAAGTTTTTAACGAGTTTTATAATTATTTTGATTATATGATGACAGAAATAGCGTAACAATTAGTCGATCATGTACCTAATTTATCCTGCTCTGTACGATCGGGAAATTTACCCGTATGACCGCACATACCCTAAATTTCAGTCATTTAATTTTTAATAAAACTTCTACACAATAAAACAGATGTATTTGTCTATATGCAAACAAGTTTTCAGATTAAAAAAAAAAAAAAAAAATCAAATAATTCAAATTCTATCAACATTCAACGAAAGTATAATTTTTCTACTTAACAGGCAAAAATTATTAAACCTTTCTAATATATTTTTTTTATTATATAAAAATAATTTTTAATGTAAAATTTAATTGAAATTATTAAAAGAAAAGATTGTTCGAAATGCTTCCCTTCCATTTCAATAACTTTTTTATTCTTAGTCGAAACTCATCTATGGCTCGATTTACTTTTATTTTTTTAGAATATTATAAAATTGTATTTAGCTCGTTGAAATGCATAATTGATTCATATTTTTAATTTGTATTTTTATTTTTCTTTTGTTCAATTAATCGTGAGTAACTGTCCTTAAATTGTTATTGTACCATTTGTAAGGTATCAAACGAAAATTATAGTCAAATTGACATACTACTACAGTATATGGTTATGAATTTTAGTAGTCGAATTTAATCTGTGTCTCGAAATTATAAAATACACACTTTGTACCCAATAAACATAAATACACATTTGACCACAGGTCTATACATCATCCACTACGTATAGACCACAGGTCTATACATCATCCATTACGTAATTCTATTTTTACCTACACTAGTCAATAAAAATTAGCTTATAGATTGTACGATTTATATTTTTCCCTTTTACATATTCATTATGAATGTAATTTTCCCCGAAGAAAAAAAAATATAAAATTTTTCTAAATTTTTTTTTAACCATATCATTGTTTGTCTAACTTAATTGTTTATCTATTATTAAAATATTAATCTTTGAATTCTTTTATATTATATAATAAGTCACTTGTTCTGTATAAAACTTGTAATGTAAAGAAAAATTCGTCACCTAACTTGAATTAGTTACGATGTTATTTTCTCAATTGTATTGTATTGTATTAATTTTATTATATTATTGTATAAATATCATTTAAAAAAAAAGGGGAGAGCAATGTAAAAAGTGAACAATGAACAATTCCTACACCATCATTATATGAATTCATTGTCCATTTTTACATAAGAAACAAAAATCACATAAGCGAGTTTTGGATAGAATTTCGATTTGTACGTCTTTATTCATTCCTGTATTTTTCTAATTCATCTTTCTAATAATGACTTATACACTATGACGTCATAAAATAACTTTATTCTCTTTACGTTTCCCACTCTGTGTCTCTAATTTGTTCTTGTAAATCTTCCTAATAATGATTTGTACTATACGTAAAAATTCAATAACTATGACGTCACATTTTCCCTTCATCATATATCTAGTATCCAATGTATGAAAATTCTTTAACATCATGCTAAGGACGAAACACTCTATAGAAATCATTATTTATATGTTATGTAGTATAAACATTATGATTCAACCATACTCATTCTTACATTCATGTTCTTTCTTGACCGCTATCCTTTATTAATTTTATTACTTATTCATTCATCTACCTATTGTCTACTTATGCCCTATCAACTTATCAGTCTATGTTTACTCGTGTCTATATTACGCACACAACCTATTGTGTGACGAATGATATGTGTACACTACTGTGTGCAGTCGTACCTGTCTATCGACGATCATGATTACGTACATGTATTCTTTTTACGTTTTATTTTCTTTTATTATTTCACTTCCCGTCATTGATTTCCCTTGATCATTGTAACTATATAAATTTTATTAAATATTCATTTTTTAATCGTGTCAATTTGTGACGCGCGAAACTTTGGGCGTTCGTTCGAGAACGCGAAAAAACGTTCTAGGATTATTTTTTTCATTTTTATTTTTAATTATATTGACCTCCCGAGGTGAACTCAAAAAAATGCTTAGTAAGATCGAATTCCACTCACGACAACAGAATCGAGCGCCTCAAAGATAAAAATACCTCCGTTCGCTCTGATTTCAAATTTATAACATTTATAACATATTATGTTATATCATGTGTGTCATGTCTTATGTACTTGTGTTGTACTAATAACCATCTAGTATAACCATATATAAATATATAAAAACACTGTAATTAATAATAACTTGTAATGTACTTCAGTGAAACTGTAATTAAATGTAATGATTTAATTTATAATGTAAGAATGTACTTTAATAGAAGTGTAATTAAACAACAAGTGAATATGAAATAATCCATAATTGTAATCGAAATTGTAATAAACCAAAATTAGTACGTACTCAGTGATGTACTTAATTTGTACTTGTGTACTATTACGAAATGATATCGCCTTTATAAATATAGACTCGGCGAAAAATACAAATTAGTTTTTATTTTTATTTTTTAAATTCTTATTTGCAATCATTCAAAAACATCTGATGTGTTTAAAAAAAGGGGGGAAACTTAACCTTCGACTGTCCTCCCCCAAAACATTTAAGCTATATTATACATGTACTTGAAAAATTAGGCACCACTTCATTTGCCACTTCATTTGCCACTTCATTTAAGGCTCTTCTTCATTGCACTTCTTGATACTAGCACCTCATTAGGAGGGGGCAGAGGCCACTTGCCTTCTTAATATTTTTAGATTCCGGCCTGAGCCATGGTCGAAAGAGGTCGAACCTCTACACTTGTAAATTCAGAGAACTAACTGTACATTTTTAGAAGTAAACTAAATGTAAGAGAGTGTTTATCTTTTCCTTCGAGCCGTGCTCTCTTCAGAACTTAGTCAAGTCGACAAGTTATAAAAGAAAAGTCGATAATTTTTAGTATCAGAAAAAGTATCAGAGTAGTATAAAAAGAGAAGAATTAAATATTGGCGACCCTTTGCCCAAATTAAGAGACAACCCAAGCACCATAGAAGATATTGGCATAACAGTCTGGCGAGTCTGTAGCCAAGGATTTAACAGAGTGGCGACCCACCATTTAAGGCGCCCGAAAAGAATTATA